>APFE030979898.1:2627-14373 GCA_000404065.3 Pinus taeda
TAAAATGGAAAAATAAAATTATGTAAATTTCTCCTCGTATAGGTTACTACAAAACCCCATTTTCTCATACTATTTCAGTTTTATTCAATATATGAGGCATTGATTTTAACGTACATGTCAATTTATAAGACACTTCCTACATCTACGTGTTAATTTATATTTCTATTCTATTCAATGTCAATTTCAATTTCAAATTTCTATTTCTATTTCTATTTCTATTTCTTATTTTATTTCTATCTGCATTAACACATTAGAAATTGAAATAGAAACATCTAGAGAGACAATTACTAAGTACATAGATGACACAATTTATTTAATTGGTTGGGTTAACAAGTGGAAAAGCTCTACATGTGAACTACGATATTTGTCCAATGGTTCCGAGGTGCGAGATGACCATAACGACCTTGCTTTCAATGATCGTTTTCGACATGTCTGCTCTTTGACTACTTGTTAACTCCCTTTTTACATAATTGACTTCGGTAGAAGAGTCAATTTCAATTTCAAATTTACATTTCTATTTTTTATTTTATTTCTATCTCCATCTACACTTCATAAATTAAATTTTTTTAATACAGTTATGTAAATTTCTCCTTGTATAGGTTACTGTAAACCCCATTTTCTCATACTAGTATAGTTCTATTCAAAATGTAAGGCATTCATTTTAACGTACATGACGATTTCTAAGGCATTGAATACATGTAACTGTTAATTTATATTTATATTCTATTCAGTGTTAATTTCAATTTCAAATTTCTGTTTTTATTTCTATTTCTTATTTTATTTCTATTTTTTTTTTCAGGAGAAAAAGCTGTATATAATTTATTATAACAAAAAATATAAACGGTACATTATGTAGAAATTGACTATATATTTTGTCCATTAGGTGCATTGCCGTGAAGATGGAAACTTACAAAAATAAACATCTGAGAATTTTTTTCCGGGATATACTTTTTTTCTGTAGATTACTCATAGATTCATAGTGATATTCAGGCAATAATATAAGTAGAAAAACAAAATACCTTGCCATGAGAAAAAGACTCGAGATCTTGAAGCATACCAGATTTTTGGCGACACTATATACGCGACATTGTGAAGGGATGTAAATAGTATGTAATGGAATCTATAGGGATGCTCAGATGCCACATACCGCATGTAGATTGCAAACATTTTTTTGATAGTTCATTCGCCTCGTTGTTTTGCAAATGATTTGTGTGAGATAGGGAAGAGAGAGGGCTTCCATAGTGCTACAATTCTGTTCATCCATCCAGAGAGGCTGTCATTTTTTATAGATTGTTTTCCAATCATGTGATCTATGCTGATTTTGGAGTCACCATAGATTTGGATTGGGCCAATATCCAAAAAAGTGCAGAAAATGAGGAGACAGTGGAGAGCCATGGCCTCAACTCTGTTGTTAGTCCCCAGTCCACCGTTCCAATAGATATAATACTTCAGGTCCTTTGTAATGTAAATGTATACACCGCAAGCACAAATTTCGTCTTTTGATGCACCATCGAAATGAGCCCGAGGGATGGAGAGCTGTAGAGTTGCCGAAGAAGAATGCTGAGACTGTATTTGATGGGGAATATTAGGAGGGATTGATAAATAAAAGGGGATAATTTTGTCATATAAATGCCCAAATTCCCCCTTTCCATTTTGAAAAATTCTTTTGTTTCTCCACTTCCAGACAAACCAGAAAAAAATGAGCGGAATAGGCCTCCAGTCGATTTTCTGGGAACTCCACCATTGAAGAGAATCCATTATAGAGGAGTGTGATTTTATAGAAAAACCAAAATGTGAAGCCAAACAATTCCATAGGATCTGTGTGTTATGGCAGTTGAGAAAAATATGCATGTTGTCTTCTGATTCTGAAAGACAGATTGAGCATATGGCTGGCCTGTGCTAGTTCCTTTTCTTCGGATTAGTCCATGTGATATTTTTATTATGAAATACTAACCATGAAAACAGAATAATTTTTAGTGGACAATATGTTTTCCATTAATTATTGGGAAATATTTTTCGGGAGGTGTCCATTAAATTTTCATTCATGGAGAGATATATATCCGTGACTAATACATTGGACCTTCCTTCCTTTATATGCAGGATGATGCGGTCATTTTCCTCTATTTTATAAAACCCTGCGTGCTTCATATCACATATAGTCTTGTTCCATATTTCAGTTAAAGATTCATCCAGGCCTAGCTCTATGGCCGATTTCCAAATTGGAATAGTTCCCTGCCATCCATGAATGACTTGTGCCCAATAGAACAGACCTTTTTGATGAAGGGACCTGAGAAGTAGTTATGGGATGGTGGATTCGGCCCATACACCCAAGATAGAATCAATGCCAATTAAAATGCTGTTACCTATTTGTAATTTCCATATCAGCTTCCTAATGAAGAATTGTGAAACCTTTTTGAAACTTCTCCAGATGGCCGACCCTCGGCAAGGGCCTAATGATCTGTTCCTGTACCAATAAGTGATGTCTTTATTTCCAAAATATTTCATTTTCATAGCAATACTCCAAAGGCTGTCTCCAAATACTACTCTCCATAGAGATTTACATAGAAGGGCCATACCGAAACTGCGAAGATGCATGATGCCCCATCCCCCCATTTTCTTTGGGAGGGATATGTTAATAAGTTTTGTAAGATGGTATTTCCTTTTTTCTTTGCATCTTCCCCAGATAAAGATGGCCATCAAACTTTTTAATTTTTTTATGATAGCCGATGGGATATAATATAGATGTGCCCAGTAAACAGATAATTGTGCAAGTACAGATTGTGAGAGGATCATCCTGCCCACCAAAGATAAACATTTAAATTCCCATCCCGATATCCTTTTATAAAATTTATTTATAATCCATGACTAGTCTGATATGGAATAAGCCATGGGCTTTAGTTGGAAACCCACATATTTCATACCTTCATTGGTAGAAATAGCCTTAATTCTGTAAATATGAGAAATATAGTCCATTTCATTCATATTGACCTTCCCATAATGAAATGAAGATTTTTCTTTGTTTATACATAAACTTGTAGCTCTTTGGAAAAATATTAGTATCTTGTGCATATTAAGCCAAAATTTTCTACAAAGGATAGCAAAAAGTAGGATATCGTCCACGAAGAGGTTATGTGAGAAATAACATCCCCTGGATATGTAAAGAGGGCAAATGTTCCCCGAATCCACATCTCTTTTTAGATGAACACTGAGTGTATCCATAACTAATATGAATTAAAGGGGGGACAGGGAGCATCCCTGACAAAGACCTCTTGCAGCCAAGAAGAAGGTAGAGGGGCATCCATTGATGAAAATGGCAAAGTTGACTCCTTCCACACATGCCATAATCCATTTATTACACTGATTATTTAGCCCGATCTTTATGAGAAGACATCTCAGATAGCTCCAATCTAGGAAGTCGTAGGCTTTTCTGAGATCTATTTTAAGAATGGTCGCTCCTAACTTTTTTGTATGTATAGAGTGTAAGGCTTCTTGAGCTATAGCCACATCATCTAATATATTCCTGCCATTTAGAAAACCATGCTATTCCTTTGAGAGATAAAGAGAGAGTTTTCCATAGATTCTTTCTGCAATAACTTTTGAGATGATTTTATAGATAGTATTGCATAGTGATATAGGTCTGTAATTAGAAAAAGATAAAGAGTCTCTCTTTTTTGGGATCAATGCTATATAGGTATAAGTAATGATGTCATTAATCTTGCTGCTTTTTCTGGTTTCTTCCACCATTCCTAATATATCATTTTTCATCATATCAAAGAAATGGATGAAAATGTCAATGGTCCAACCGTCAGGGCCAGGGCATTTATGTTTTTTAAAGGATTTCATAAAAGTAAGTAATTCTTCCTCCGTTACAATAGCAAAAAGTCTTTCATTATCCTCTTCAACAAACATAACTGGGAAAGGCTCAATGCCCCACATAATGTCATTTATCTCTCTGGTGTTTGCCCATTTATATGCCTCTTGAAAGTGTTTTACCACTTCTTTAGAGATCTCTTCCTATGTATGCATTGTTTTGCCATCTTCGCACTTGATTTTCCATATAGTATTTGAAGCCCTCCTTTTGTTTGTAAAATAGTGGAAGAATTTAGTGTTTTGTCTCCTTCCTTTAACCATGTGGCTCGGATCTTTAATTGCCAAGTCCTTTCTTCAATGGAGAGTAACTTCTGTTTCTTTTTTTCAAGTTCCCACATCCAAAAACGAGCATTCCATGAAAGGGAGTGGGATGCCATACTTTTTGTAATGATATCTAATTCCTTTTTAATCTCTTGTAATTCTAGACAGCTAGATTGTTTTTCCAGGGTCTACCATTCTTTTACTTTTGTTCGCAGACGTCTCATCTTTCCAATCAATTTTTCCGACAGAGAGATTCCAAAATACAGATCACTAGATTGCCACGTTTCGCAGATAATGTTGTTGAAAGATTCATCTTCAAGCCAAATCCTATTTAATTTGAAAGGATAGTTCATCTGCAAATGTTGTTCGAACCATTGCATTGTAATCGAATGATGATTTGAGATAAAAATAGGAAGGGTATGAGAACATGGGAGGCCAAACTTTTCCATTAAATTTTCATGCATAATGAACCTATCCAATCTTTTTGCGATAAAGGCGTCTCCCGACCTTCCATTGTCCCATTTAGGTGATAAGGATTTTGGGCAGACATCAAAAAAGTTGTAGTTCAACAGTGCTTCTCTGATTTTTCCCCAAATGGGTCCACCTTTTTCCCCTTTCCCTATACCTCATATGGTCCTAAAGTGCAGCTAAGATCACCGACGATGAGAAGTGTCTCGATCTCCATAATACCTTATGAAAGGAATTCATTCCAATATGTTGTTTTGTCTTTATAGGGTGCATGTACATTTAGTATATGATAATAGTCCGCAGAACCTCTCTGCTTACCTATCATCAAGATTCCCCCTAGGCATCAAAACGTGATTGTAGAAATCCATCTCGGGTCCCACAGAACCACCAAGCCTCTAAAGAGACCAGCCGCCTCTATAGCCGCCATATACTAGGTTGGCAGCATTCGCCTAAAAAAAGAGATAGTGTCCTGTCTGTTGTGCATTGTCTCCTATATTAATATCATCATGTAAGAAGAAGATAGACATAAATCCTTTAGAGCTAAAAATTTCGGGTTAGCTCCAAGACCCCTTATGTTGATCAAAAGTATGTTCATCATTTGGCACTCTTTCCAGGCATGTATGCTCTAAGAGGCCCGCTTTCAGGAAGATTGGCAATGGGGATGTCAACTAAGGAGGATTCCTGGAAATTAATATTAGAAATTCCCTTTCTCCCCCTGAAATGCCTACTACCCCTGTTATCTTTTTGGTGAACAATGATATTCTTCGCCGAATTGGGATTGATGACAGGTGAAGTAGACATTCTGGGTTATTTATGGTAAGGGGCAATAGTCGAAGATATTCCCTCTATAAAAGCATATCCAGGTCGCTTCCCATAGAGTTTGGGCGGTATGGTAGAGAAGATGCAGGGGGAGAAACCGAGATCAAGGGAGCTTTACCCTTAGAGGATATATGGGAGACGTTCGGGGTATGGTGAAATAATGTAGAGGGGGATAATATATATGGGGCATGCCTAGATCTAATAGGTGATGAAGAGTACAATGGGACAATGAGAATGTTTGTGTTGAGGTGAGAATCGAAACATTCTTTAGGAATGGGTGGGGGCGATGTGATGGGAATATTCGGTGACGATTCAAGAGGAGGCGGTTGGGAGGAAATGACATTAACACCCGCATTGAGAAAATCGTCCATCGAATTCGATATCATAATGTTTTGGGAGGAATATTTTTGCATTCTGGGGTAGAAGAAAGGACGGTGAAATGTCTCCCTCGACATGTCCTAGGAAATGGAAACATGGCGATGTCTGACCAGGGAAATATCGGCAATTGAAGAATTCCTATTAAAGTAGTTCTTTGCATCATCCTTGGAACCGAGTGGAGAAGACATGTACAGGGATTTCTAATATGCCCTATGATTCTTATATCTCGTCTTTTCGTTTGAATGCCGCGGACACTTGTCTTTGAGGTGTCCTATTTTGTGATAGAGGGAGCACCTAAAAGGGACTGCCCAGTAGTCAAGTCTTTGACAGGTAGATAAAGCTCCCCAAAACATATCAACATGGTCCGGAAAACCACCCCTATAATCTTTCTCCACCAGGATCCAGGCAACCCTTTTGTCTTTAGTGCCCAGGCATCTAGGGTCAACGTATACAAACTTCCAATTGCATTTCCAATACAGGCAAGAGATTCTTTTGTCCATAGTTAAATAGGGAGTGCAGGTAATTTGACCCATATATAATTATTCTAAGGGGTGTTCCTAAGAGGGTCAAAACCTATGTACCATTTATGGAGGGCCAAAAAACTCCGTCCGTGTACCCATGGGAGGCCCCAAATGGTATTGAGATCCTTTACTTTCAAAAAATGAAAGTTGTACTAGTCTTTCATCAGACGAACAATGGTAGGAGTGTAACCAATGAGAGGCTACCATCTAGCTCCTAGCCATTTCCTAATTTGGACATCGTCCATGTCAGGAAAGTGCCATTTCCCTATAAGAGTGCGGATTGCAAACTTGCTATATGGTCTGCCAGCATAATCCCGTCCAAGCATATAATAGCTGGGGAAGGGGTGATATTAGCAGGTCGATGATTGGTTTTCCTGCGAGGGACAGAGGGGGGAGCATCATCCTGTTTAGGAACCTGTTGGGAAGTCCGCAAGTGCTCTACCAGCTTGGAGTGCCAGCAAGATGATTTAACAGTGCTAAAGTGTATTACTTCTGCCTCCATGGCAGCTTTTACTAATTCTGTTGTGTTGGATTCCATGTGGAGTATCTCCATCTTATCAGACAGAAGAAATTTGCCTTCCCACAAGGTGGCTAGATAGGTGAGTAAATAGAGCATGGGTCAATAGGATAGATATTTCAAATCTTTAGATTGTATTGCCGCCTCGGGATATAGTCTTCAATCAAAGTAAAGAAAAATTACACCTCATATATCCCGAGGAGATAAAACGCCGAACAATCTCTCCAGGCATTAATAGAAAGAGGCAAGGATTAGGAAAAAGGACCAAAAATAGTCAATGAAGAGGTGAGGTCTGGCAGTACTTATGAGTACGAGAAATAGAGGATATAGGAAGGAAGAGGATATGATGGCCTACGGATTCCTAGATAACTGAAAGACCATTGAATGAATCATCCTAACTTGACCGAGAGTAGGAAGATAGGACACAGGAAGGACTTAAGGCAGTCTACGGAACATCCTCAAACGGCATCGTCGGAAAATGATCGGAAAAACCAGCATAGCAACAGGGAAATCCGAGGCAATAGAGTAAGGGGATTAATAAAATTAAGAGGATGCACCTGGGCAAACGATATAGCAACAACAAACTTCGTAAATGCACCACCAAGGGCCAATTTTAAAACAACAATCAGTGCATGGCCTAGTAATAACAATAAAATCCTTGAATTTTTTCTTAGGAATCCAAAACCATTTGGAAAAAATAGACCAGATCATGGTATAAACCATTAATAGCCCTTCTCTCTCACATTATGCCAAGATGAGAAAAACAGGATCAGAAATAGGAACGAAATATGAGCATTACATTATCGTTCATGTGAGCACAAAAAACTCTGGATAATGTATATCAAGTTATCTAACTTTCCATATGTGTAAAACAAAGGATTCGAATAAACTTACCTATTTCCAAGCCAGAGCCGAGGGAAGTGTGCCGCAAGGATGCCAGCAAAACCGAACCAGAATGCTTTGAAACAGGTGTATAATCATCGAAAAGAAACCAGGATAATGAGAGGTCCCAAGAATATAGAGTGTCAAATAACAAGCCGCTAAACAGAGGCAACCGCTCACCAAAGGGCGTAGGATAGCTAAAGCCAAGCCAAAGATTCTAATGCTGGTGGAGGTGAGGATTTGTTAAAAAACAGTAGACAAACTATGTAGGAAAAACTATTACAGGTATGAAAAAGCATGAGAATGTCATGGGGCAGCCATGCATATGGCGCCACGTTCAGACAGGAAAACCGACCATTGGTAAGTGTAAATGGGGGGAACGTGGCAAGAGATGATTAAGACTGACATGCAAATGATCTATAGATATAACATTCTATCAGTGCGCACCTGTGAGATGGCAGGAATTCAGCTATAGGCCTGGCACATGGTGCATTGAGAAGAAAACTCACTGGTTGGTTGCTTTCGCCGCGTTCTTCCACTCGGCTCCTGGCTCTTCAAAGCCATTGTTGGAATGAAAGCATCTAACAACTTGTCACATTTGAATTGATTATGAATTATAAAGGGCAAAATTTGATGCAGGCTCATAGTTAGGGTTAACAATATATATGGAGTTTTATTAATGGGCCTGGTAGTATATGTCACAGGTCCATTAAATGTTTCTTATTTTATTTATATCTCCATTAACACATTAGAAATTGAAATAGAAACATCTATACATACAATTACTGAGTACAAAGATAATCACAAGTTATTTATTTGGTTGAGTTAACAAGTGGAAAAACTCTACATGTGAACCACAAGATTTGTCCAACGGTTCCGAGGTGCGAGATGACTATAACGACCTAGTTTTCAATGATCGTTTTTGACATGTCTACTCTTTGACTACTTTTTAACTCCCGTTTTACATAATTGATTTCAGTAAAATACAATTATGTAAATTTATCCTCGTATAGGTTATTTCAAAACCCCATTTTCTCATACTATTTCAGTTCTATTCAAAATTTGAGGCATTGATTTTAACGTACATGTCAATTTATAAGACGCTACCCACATGTACGTGTTAATTTATATTTATATTCTATTTAATTGTCAATTTAAAAATTTTTCAAATTCCTTCCTATTTCTATTTCTATTTCTTATTTTATTTCTATCTCCATTAACACATTAGAAAGTCAAATAGAAACATCTAGGCAGACAATTACTGAGTACATAGGTGATAACAAATTATCTAATTAGTTGAGTTAACAAGTGGAAAAACTCTCAATATGAAATACGAGATTTGTCCAATGGTTCCGAGTTGCGATATGACCATAACAACCTAGTTTTCAATGATCGTTTTAGACATGTCTCCTCTTTGACTACTTGTTAACTCCCTTTTTACAGAATTGATTTCGGTAAAAGAGTCAATTTCACTTTCAAATTTAAATTTCTATTTTTTATTTTATTACTATCTCCAGTTACGCTTCATAAATTAAAATGGAAAAAAACAATTATGTAAATTTCTCCTCCTATAGGTTACTGCAAAACCCCAACCCCATTTTCTCATATTTTTTCAGTTCTATTAAAAATTTGAGGCATTGATTTTAACGTACTTGTCAATTTCTAAGACGTTGCCCACATGTAACTGTTAATTTATGTTTATATTCTGTTCAATGTCAATTTCAATTTCAAATTTCTTTTTCTTTTTCTATTTCTTATTTTATTTCTATCTCCACTAACACATTAGAAAGTGAAAAAGAAACATCGAGGCAAACAATTAATGAGTACATAGATGATCACAAGCTATCTAATTGGTTGAGTTAACAAGTGGAAAAACTCTACATATAAACTACGAGATCTGTCCAACGGTTCAGAGGTGCGAGATGACCATAATGACCTAGTTTTCAATGAACATTTTCGACATGTCCGCTCTTTAACTACTTTCTAAATCCTTTATTACATAATTGATTTCGGTAAAAGAGTCAATTTCAATTTCAATTTTTGATTTTATTTCTTTTTCCAGTTACACTTCATAAATTAAAATGGAAAAATGCAATTATGTAAATTTCTCCTCATATAGGTTACTGCAAAACCCCATTTTCTCATACTATTTCAATTCTATTCAAAACCTGAGCCATTGGTTTTAATGTACATGTCAATTTCTAAGACACTGCCCACATGTACGTGTTAATTTATATTTATATTCTATTCAATGTCAGTTTCAATTTCATATTTTTGTACTATTTCTATTTCTTATTTTATTTCTATCTCCATTAACACATTAGAAATAGAAATAGAAATATCTAGACAGACAATTACTGAGTACATAGATGACACAAGTTATTTAATTGGTTGAGTTAACAAGTGGAAAAACTCTATATGTAAACGATAAGATTTGTCCAATGGTTCTGAGGTACGAGACAACCATAACAACCTAGTTTTGAATGATCGTTTTCGACATGTCTGCTCTTTGACTACTTGTTAACTCCCTTTTTGCATAATTAATTTCGGTAAAAGAGTCAATTTGAATTTCAAATTTAAATTTCTATTTTTTATTTTATTTCTATCTCCATTTACACTTCATAAATTAAAATGGAAAAATACAGTTATGTAAATTTCTCCTCGTATAGGTTACTGCAAAACCCCATTTTCTCATACTATTTCACTTCTATTCTAAATCTAAGGCATTGATTTTAACGTACATGTCAATTTCTAAGACATTGTCTACATGTATGTGTTAATTTATATTTATATTCTATTCAGTGACAATTTCAATTTGAATTTTTTGTTTCTATTTCTATTTCTTATTTTATTTCTAACTCCATTAACACATTAAAAATTGAAATAGAAACATTTAGACATACATTTACTTAGTACATAGATGATCACAAACTATTTAATTGGTTGAGTTAACTAGTGGAAAAACTTTGCACGTTAACTTCGAGATTTGTCCAATGGTTCTGAGGTGCGAGATGAACATAAAGAACTAGATTTCGATCGTTTTCGACATGTTTGCTCTTTGACTGTTTGTTAACTCCCTTTTTACATAATTGATTTCGGTAAAAGAGCCAATTTAAATTTCAAATTTAAATTTCTATTTTTTATTTTATTTCTATCTCCATTTATACTTCATAAATTAAAATGGAAAAATACAATTATGTAAATTTCTCCTTGTATAGGTTACTACAAAACCCCATTTTCTCATACTATTTTAGTTCTATTCAAAATCTAAGGCATTGATTTTAACGTACATGTCAATTTCTAAGACGCTGCCTACCTGTACGTGTTAATTTATATTCATATTCTACTCAACGTCAATCTCAATTTCAAATTTATGTTTCCATTTCTATTTCTTATTTTATTTGTATCTCCAATAAGACATTAGAAAGTGAAATAGAAACATCTAGGGAGACAATTACTAAGTACATGGATGATCACTAGTTATCTAATTGGTTGATTTAACAAGTGGAAAAACCCTACATGTGAACCACGAGATTTGTCCAATGGTTGTGAGGTGCGAGATGACCATAACGACCTAGTTTTCAATGAACGTTTTTTACATGCCTGCTCTTTGTCTACCTGTTAACTCCTTTTTAACATAATTGATTTCTTTAAAAGAGTCAATTTCAATTTCAATTTCAAATTTCAATTTTTTATTTTATTTCTATCTCCAGTTACACTTCATAAATTAAAATGAAAAATACAATTATGTAAATTTCTGCACTGCAAAACCCCATTTTCTCATACTATTTCATTTCTATTCAAAATCTGAGGCATTGATTTTAACGTACATGTCAATTTCTAAGACATTTCCTACTTTTACGTGTTAATTTATATTTATATTCTTTTCAATATCAATTTCAACTTCAAATTTCTGTTTCTATTTCTATTTCTTATTTTATTTCTATCTCCATTAACACATTAGAAATTGAAATAGAAACAACTAGACAGACAATTACTGAGTACATAGATGACACAAGTTATTTAATTG
>APFE030979898.1:14497-29362 GCA_000404065.3 Pinus taeda
ACATAATTGACTTCGGTAAAAGAGTCAATTTCAATTTGAAATTTAAATTTCTATTTTTTATTTTATTTCTATCTCCATTTACACTTCATATATTAAAATGGAAAAATAAAATTATGTAAATTTCTCCTTGTATAGGTTATTACAAACCCCATTTTCTCATACTATTTCAGTTCTATTCAAAATCTAAGGCATTGAATACATGTAAGTGTTAATTTATATTTATATTCTAATCAATGTCAATTTCAATTTCAATTTTTTGTTTCTATTTCTATTTCTTATTTTATTTCTATCTCCATTAACACATTAGAAATTAAAATAGAAACATCTAGACATACAATTACTAAGTACATAGATAATCACAAGTTATTTAATTGGTTGAGTTAATGGGTGGAAAAAATCTACATGTGATCTACGAGATTCGTCCAATGGTTCCGAGGTGCGAGATGACCATAACGACCTAGTTTTCAATGATCGTTATCGATATGTCTACTCTTTGACTACTTTTTAAGTCTCTTTTTACATAATTGATTTGGCTAAAAACGTGAATTTCAATTTCAAATTTACATTTAAATTTTTTATTTTGTTTATATTTGCATTACACTTCATAAATTAAAATGGAAATATACAATTATGTAAATTTTTCCTCATATAGGTTATTGCAAACCCCATTTTCTCATATTATTTTAGTTCTATTCAAAATCTAAGGCATTGATTTTAAAGTATATGTCAATTTCTAATGTATTGCCTACATGTACATGTTAATTTATATTTACGTTCTATTCAATGTCAATTTCAATTTCAATTTTCTGTTTCCATTTTTATTTCTTATTTCATGACCTAGTTTTCAATGATCGTTTTAAACTTTTTGACTACTTGTTAACTCCCTTTTTACATAATTGATTTCCATAAAAGAGACAACTTCAATTTCAAATTTAAATTTAAATTTTTTATTTTATTTCTATCTCCATTTACACTTCATATATTAAAATGGAAAAATACAATTGTGTAAATTTCTCCTCATATAGGTTACTGCAAAACCTCATTTTCTTGTACTATTTCAATTGTATTCTAAATATAAGGCATTGATTTTAATGTACATGTCAATTTCTAATACATTGCCTACATGTAAGCGTTAATTTTCATTTATATTCTATTCAATGACAATTTCAATTTCAATTTTTTGTTTCTATTTCTATTTCTTATTTTATTTCTATCTCCACATTAGAAATTGAAATAGAAACATCTAGACATACAATTACTTAGTACATAGATGATCACAAACTATTTAATTAGTTGAGTTAACTGGTGGAAAAACTCTGCACGTTAACTACGAGATTTGTCCAAATGGTTCCGAGGTGAAAAATGAACAGAACGACCTAGATTTCAAGGATCATTTTCAACATGTTTGCTCTTTGACTACTTGTTA
Organism: Pinus taeda; assembly: GCA_000404065.3. Classification (NCBI taxonomy): domain Eukaryota; kingdom Viridiplantae; phylum Streptophyta; class Pinopsida; order Pinales; family Pinaceae; genus Pinus; species Pinus taeda. The sequence continues at coordinate 15,924 of APFE030979898.1, forward strand.
ACTCCCTTTTTACATAATTGATTTCGGTAAAAGAGTCAATTTAAATTTCTATTTTTTATTTTATTTCTATCTCCATTTACACTTCATAAATTAAAATGGAAAAATACAATTATGTAAATTTCTCCTCATATAGGTTACTGTAAAACCCCATTTTCTCATATATTTTAGTTCTATTCAAAGTTTGAGACATTGATTTTAACGTACATGTCAATTTCTAAGACGTTGTCTACATGTATGTGTTAATTTATATTCATATTCTATTCAATGTCAAGTTCAATTTCAAATTTCTATTTCTATTTCTATTTCTTATTTTATTTCTATCTCCTTTACCACATTAGAAAGTGAAATAGAAACATCTAGGGAGACAATTAATAAGTACATAGATGATCACAAGTTATTTAATTGGTTGAGCTAACAAGTGGAAAAACTCTACATGGGAACTACGAGATTTGTCCAACAATTCCGATGTGTGAGATGACCATAATTATCTAGTTTTCAATGATCGTTTTTGACATGTCTGCTCTTTGACTACTTGTTAACTCCCTTTTTACATAATTGATTTCCGTAAAAGAGTCAATTTCAATTTCTATTTTTTTTTATTTCTATCTCCAGTTACACTTCATAAATTAAAATGGAAAAATACGATGATGTAAATTTCTCCTCGTATAGGTTAATGCAAAACCCCATTTTCTCATACTATTCCAGTTCTATTCAAAATCTAAGGCATTGATTTTAAAGTACATGTCAATTTTTAAGAAACTGCCCACATGTATGTGTTAATTTATATTTATATTCTATTCAATGTCAATTTCAATTTGAAATTTATGTTTCTATTTCTATTTATTATTTTATTTCTATCTCCATCAACACATTAGAAATTGAAATAGAAACATGTAGACATACAATTACTTAATACATATAGGATTACAAGTTATTTAATTGGTTGAGTTAACAAGTGGAAAAACTCTGCCTGTGAACTATTAGATTTGTCCAATGGTTCTCAGGTGTGAGATGACCATAACGACCCAGTTTTCAATTAATGTTTTTGACATGCCTTCCCTTTGACTACTTGTTAACTCCTTTTTTACATAATTGATTTCGGTAAAAGAGTCAATTTCAATTTGAAATTTAAATTTAATTTTTTTATTTTATTTCTATCTCCATTTACACTTCATAAATTAAAATGGAAAAATACAATTATGTAAATTTCTCCTCATATGGGTTACTGCAAAACCCCATCTTCTCATACTATTTCAGTTCTATTCAAAATCTAAGGCATTGATTTTAACGTACATGTCAATTTCTAAGGCATTGCCGACATGTACGTGTTAATTTATATTTACATTCTATTCAATGCCAATTCCAATTTCAAATTTCTGTTTCTATTTCTATTTCGATCTCCATTAACACATTAGAAATTGAAATAGAAACATATAGACAGACAACTACTCGGTATATAGATGATCACAAGTTATTTAATTGATTGAGTTAAAAAGTGGAAAAACTCTACATGTGAACTACGAGATTTGTCCAACAGTTTCGAGGTGCGAGATGACCATAATGACCTAGTTTTCAATGATCGTTTTCGACATGTCTACTCTTTGACTACTTGTTAACTCCATATTTACATAATTGATTTTGGTAAAAGAGTCAATTTCAATTTCAAATTTAAATTTAAATTTAAATTTTATTTCTACCTACATTTACACTTCATAAATTAAAATGGAAAATACAATTATGTAAATTTCTCCTCATATAGGTTACTACAAACCCCATTTTCTCATACTATTTCAGTTTTATTCAAAATATAAGGCATTGATTTTAATGTATATGTCAATTTCTAATGTATTTCCTACATGTACGTGTTAATTTATATTTACATTCTATTCAATATCAATTTTTTGTTTCTATTTCTATTTCTTATTTAACGACCTAGCTTTCAATGATCGTTTTAGACATGTTTGCTTTTTAAATAATTGTTAACTCCCTGTTTACATAATTTATTTCTGTAAAAAAGACAACTTCAATTTCAAATTTAAATTTCTGTTTTTTATTTTATTTCTATCTCCTTTTACACTTCATATATTAAAATGGAAAAATACAACTATGTAAATCTCTCCTCATATAGGTTACTGCAAAACCCCATTTTCTCGTACTATTTCAGTTGTCTTCCCCAAAAGCTGCGCTTTCACATGGAACAACGAAAGGGGAGGTGAAAGGCAACTAGCCTCTCATTTGGAAAGATTTTTAGTGACAAAAACTATTCTCCTGGAAAGGATCACTGTTGAATCAGACATTCTTCCCAGTGGAGGGTTAGACCATTGGCCCATAACAATGACTGCAGCAATCCAAGGTACACCTAGAAATAAACCTTTCAGATCTGAAAAGTTCTGGTTCACTCATCCCGAGTTCATTCAGAAAATTGAGCAATGGTGGAAAGAACCGTTAGGCATAAGGGGAACCAAAATGTATCTTCTATAGGCTAAGCTGAAACACATCAAAGCCAAAATCAAAGTCTTGAATCATGAAGTCTTTGGGAATATATTTAAGGAATAAAAGAAAGTGGAGGAGCAACTAGAACAAATTCATGAAGGATGGATTCAAGGTAACGTAGACCAAGAAACTATGAATAGAGAACAAAAGCTAATGCAGGACTGGCAGTTACGATGCCAACAGGAAGAAACACTTTGGAAGCAAAAGTCCCGAATTCAATGGCTTAAGGAAGGCAAACAAAACACAAAATTCTTTCATAGATCTTCCATTGACCACAGAGAGGCTAACAAAATTCTAAGCCTTAAAGATGATCAGGGAACCTCTGTATAGACTCATCAAGAAATATCAAGCCTTCTTACAACCCACTTCAGTAGAATTGATCAGGAACCAGAGATCGATAGAGAGGAGGCCATTGAGGAACTTATAACTTCCATCCCCAAGCTAATCACGGAGGAGAAAAACATAGCTTTAAATTGAGAAATCTCCTTAGAAGAGGTGGAAGAGGCCCTAAAAAATATGCCAAATGGTAAAGCACCCGGGCTTGATGGATTTACCATCGACTTTTACAAAGCCTGTTGGGAGATAGTCAAGATAGAGGTATGGGAAGCAGTGGAGGATTCATAGCACTTCTCTTCAATACTCAAGTCCCTCAACTCTACTGTCCATGTCCTTATTCCAAAGGAGGGGGAAGCTAACACACCGTCAAAGTTTCGTCCAATTGCATTATGCAATGTCCTGTACAAGATTATTTCTAAAGTCATAGCCAATCCAATGAAACCCATTCTTCCAGGTATTATTTCAGAAGAGCAATCAGGCTATGTAGAGGGGAGACAGATTTTCGACAATATCTTACTAGCACAAGAGATGATTCACACTCTTCAAACGCAGAAGAAAGTAGTTATGATGATGCAATTAGACCTATCAAAGGCTTATGATAAGGTAAATTGGCACTATCTGAAAACTATTTTATAAGCCTTCAGTTTTGCTAAACAATGTATAAGCTGGATCCTAGCTTTGGTCAAATCCACAAGATTTTCAATATTGGTTAATGGAGCCCCAACAACCCAGTTCTCTCCTTCACGTGGTTTGAGGCAGGGTGATACTTTATCCCCCTTCCTTTTCATGATTTTAATGGAGGGTTTAAGTAGACTAATCAAAAAAGTTGAATAGGAAGGAATCATTGAAGGACTCCAACCCTTGCCCACAAGCCCTGTAACAACACATCAACAGTTTATAGGTGACACAATGCTGCATGGCACACCCTCAGTCAAAGAAGCTATGGGATACAAAAGTATTCTCAATCACTTCAGCAAAGGCTCAGGTATGGAGCTTAATCTAACAAAATCCTCTATTTTCTTTTTTAATACGCACCTAGTTGTTCAAAAAAATCCCTCTACCATCCTAGGCTTCAAAAGATGCAACCTCCCCTCGCGATACCTCGGTGTTCCGCTGACTGAAAAGCTTTGGCAGAAATTGCACTGGGAAAAAATTTTAGCTAGCCTAGAAAAAAGATGTCATCATTGGACACAAGGAAACCCTTAACTTTGCAGGTTGCCTTGTCCTCACCAAAGCTGTCCTCCAGGCCATTCCGCATTACATGATTTCCATTCTCCCAGCTCCCAAAGGGCTTTTCTTTGGTCGGGTAATTCAGGGAAGAATAAATGGTCTCTAATGGTGTGGGATAAGCTTTGTAAGCCCAAACATTTGGGAGGGTTGAATCTGCAGGACTCATTCACTGTTAACCGTCCTTATGGAGCAAAATTATGGTGGAGGTGGCTGAAGGAACCCAACTTACCATGGGCCAAAAATTGGAAAGAGAAGTATGCTCACAATCACAGACTATGGAAGTTAATCCGAAAGCAAGAAACTCCAGAAGTCTCACCAATTTGGAACCTGGTGAGAACTAACCAGCATATAATTCAGGAGCAGAGTTTTTGGGAAATTGGAGACAGAAAGACTACCCTTTTCTGGGAAGATGCGTGGCAACAACTCCCTAAGCTGGAAAGCCCTGAATTCTTAGATATCCAAAGAAGAAACCAGGAGCTAGGGAGAACTATAGTGAACCAATACTGGAAACCTAATGAAAATGACCAAGCATGGAGAATGTGGATATTCAGTGAGATAAAACCTTTAGTAGAAGAAAACAATAGTTTAAGGGAACTGAGAACAGAGCTGGCCAAAAGAAGGATAATGAGAGTAGGGGATGATGACCAATTATGTTGGGGTAAGCTTGAGGGGGGAAACTTCAGACTCAAAGAAGCAAGAATCTATATAGAAGGTACTGAGCATGAAGAAAAAGTCAATTGGCAGAGCAAAGTGTGGGACGCTCAACTATGGCTGAAGATTAAAACGTTCCTCTGGTTCCTGATGCACCGAAGAACGCTTACATGGGAGAACCTTAGGAAAAAAGGGTTCATAGGCCCATCTCACTGCCCCATGTGTGGAATTGAGGATGGAACCATGAATCACCTCCTCAATACTTGTGAATGGGCAGAAAGTGTATGGAATTGGATGGAAACCATTCTTAAGAGAACGGATAGGGTAAAGAATTCAATTCAAGAAACCATAGAGAATTAGAGAGGTAATTTCTCTAATACCCAATTGGTTAATACAATTTGGAAACTTATACCAACACTTATAGCATGGATGATTTGGAAAGAAAGAAACAGGCGAGTATTCCTAAATGAAACAAGAGGCATAAACTTTACAAAAGATACAATTCTACAAAACATCAAATAAATAGTTCCCTCCAAAGGGAAAGTGGAACAGGACAAGAACATCTCAATCTCAGACTTACAGATTTTGAAAGCTTTTGATATTGACATGGGAACCATCACGTTTTCATCAAATTATCAACAGCAACAAAGTACCAACGTGAATACCTAGATTCCTCCACCGACAAGATTCCTCAAACTCAACTTTTACAGGGCCTCCAGGGGAAATCCGGCACCTGCAGGGATTAGCGGTTTTCTTAGGGACAAAAAAGGTGGAATTCAACATATTAGATTCAATCGTTGGGTGAAGGGACTAACAACAAAATGGAATTTGCAGCGCTTGAGAAAGGATTGAGAATTCTCAGTTGACTGAAAGCTTGAGCCACCGTGGTGAAAGGGGATTCTCAATTGGCGATCACGACAGCAAGAAGAATGTATACATGAGCTAGACCAAGTAAGGTCACGAACCATTGGAGGCTTGCCAAGGTTACAGAACTCATCGCGGATCGCCTATCATGCCTGGATGAGTTAATCCTCATGCAATGAGAAGAAAGGCGAATGTAGTGGCAGATCATTTGGAAAATTACGGAATTGATAATCCCTCAGCCTACCTGGACACATGTTGGCTTGAGGTCACATGCACCGAACTTCAAACAGGTACACTCTTCTTTCGAGGCAAGACATAATTTAACGGAAGAAGTGGCGTAGGGGTTCAAAGGATTTCCCATTAATAGGCAAATGAAGATAACCAATCAAAGGGACAACAGGAGAAGTGGGTGGCAGACCTAGGAAGTACAAGAGAAGAAGTGAGAATTAATTCACAAGGACATAGTGCTAGTACCAAGGAGCACTTCGAAAAAAAAAAATGGGCAGTGCCGACATCAAAACACAAAGGGAAACACTTGACAATCCACAAATTGGCTCAAGCATGGCAGAGTTAATAATAAGGATTCATATCATGAACAGAAATGTGGGAATTGGAGCAGCAGTTATTATGGCTGGACATGCGCTCATTCGACGGCGAAGTGGGAAGGCCTAGGCCAAACAAGGTTACCATCTACTATAACTAAGGCCTCCCACCAGAAGTGCGACACTCTGCTTTCCCACGGCATGCAACATAGCTTCAGTTGTGATTTCAGAAGTCTCAGAGTTTCTGTGCTCCGCCATAGCAGTATGGCTCATGAGGGTAGCCGAAATGCCTCGTCTAACAGAGACCTTCAGAATGCTCGAGACTCCTATGAAACTCGAACCTCCCTAAAATAAAAGCGCAAGATAGAGGAGCTTGAAGCTATTGTTGTAGAGGAGGAAGATCAGGATTCGGAGAAGGAGGTGGAGTGGATTCAAGATCCGGGGACTGCAACCACTCTGGTCACTCAATTTATGCACACTCAGGCTAAGATGTGGAGGATGAAGACTATACTAGCCAAGGATTAGCATGCAAGGGGAATACATCAATCATGCTCATCAAGCTATCTCCCTTATTTCCACAGAGCACACGATGAATTTGGATGCCTTAGATTTCAAGATTAGTGCCTTGGTTCAGCAAGTAGACACTCTCTCACAAAAAAATAGTGTTTTAATCAATCTCCTCAGGCATACCATTCGTCAGGATCCCTTAGTTGTGGGGGAGGTCACGGAGGAAGCTATAGGTACCAGTCAGGGGAAACAAACCAGTCAGCACAGTCCTCAGCCTGGGAATTTGACTGCTCCGGCCAACCTCGGTGCTCCTACCAAAGATTATGTCATCCTCAAGCTGTAATGGCTTGTAAACTTTAGTTTGCTATTTCTGTTATGACTTGTTTTGTCTCTGATCTCAAGGTTACTAGTCGATTTTCCTTTTTTGACTTGTTTTTGTCTCTGATGTCCCTCTAGCTTTATTTCTGTCTTTCTATACAGTCACCAAAAAGGGAAAATTGTTTTGTAGTCTCAAACCCTTCAATGTGCTACCCTGCGTGGTATGCCTTGGGGTCGATAGACAGAGTTTTAGTGGCTCATAAGCATTGTAAACGAGCAAGGAAGATTATCTATAGTTTGTACGAGCAAACCATTTTGTACCTTATGTCTTCTATGAATTAATATAAAAATGTTGATTTACACAAACAAATGACAATTTCAATTTAAATTTTTTGTTTCTATTTCTATTTCTTATTTTATTTCTACCTCCATTAACACATTAGAAATTGAAATAGAAACATCTAGACATACAATTACTTAGTACATAGATGATCACAAACTATTTAATTAGTTGCGTTAACTGGTGGAAAAACTCTCAATGTTAACTACGAGATTTGTCTAATGGTTCCGAGGTGCAAAATGAACATAACAACCTAGATTTCAAGGATCGTTTTCGACATGTTTTCTCTTTGACTACTTGTTAACTCCCTTTTTACATAATTGATTTCGGTAAAAGAGTCAATTTAAATTTCTATTTTTTATTTTATTTCTATCTCCATTTACACTTAATAAATTAAAATGGAAAAATACAATTACGTAAATTTCTCATTGTATAGGTTATTGAAAAACCCCATTTTCTCATACTATTTCAGTTCTATTCAAAATCTAAGGCATTGATTTTAATGTACATGTCAATTTCTAAGACGTTGCCTACATATACGTGTTAATTTATATTCATATTCTATTCAATGTCAAGTTCAATTTCAAATTTCCGTTTTTACTTCTATTTCTTATTTTATTTCTATCTCCATTAACACATTAGAAAGTGAAATAGAAACATCTAGGGAGACAATTACTAAGTACATATATGATCACAAGTTATCTAATTGATTGAGTTAACAAGTGGAAAAACTCTACATGGGAACTACGAGATTTGTCTAACAGTTCCGATGTGCTAGATGACCATAACGACCTAGTTTTCAATGATCGTTTTTAACATGTTTCCTCTTTGACTACTTGTTAACTCCCTTTTTACATAATTGATTTCGGTAAAAGAGTCAATTTGAATTTCAAATTTAAATTTCTATTTTTTTTTCCTATCTGTGGTTAGACTCCATAAATTAAAATGGAAAAATACAATTATGTAAATTTCTCTTAGGATAGGTTACTGCAAAACCCCATTTTCTCATAATGTTTTAGTTCTATTCAAAATATGAGGCATTGATTTTAATGTACATCTCAATTTCTAAGAAACTGCCAACAACTATGTATTAATTTATATTTATATTCTATTCAATGTCAATTTCAATTTCAAATTTATGTTTCTATTTCTATTTCTTATTTTATTTCTATCTCCATTAACACATTAGAAATGGAAATAGAAACATCTAGGCATACAATTATTGAGTACATAGATGATCACAAGTTATTTAATTGGTTGATTTAACAAGTGGACAAATTGTACATGTGAACTACGAGATTTGTCCAACGGTTTCGAGGTGCGAGATGACCATAATGACCTAGTTTTCAATGATTGTTTTTGACATGTCTGCTCTTTGAATACTTGTTAACTCCCTTTTTAGATAATTGATTTTGGTAAAAGAGTCAATTTGAATTTCAAATTTAAATTTAAATTTTTCTTTTTATTTCTATCTCCATTTACACTTCATAAATTAAAATGAATACAATTATGTAAATTTCTCCTCATATAGGTTACTACAAAACCCCATTTTCTCATATTATTTCAATTCTATTTAAAATCTAAGGCATTGATTTTAACGTACATGTCAATTTCTAAGGCATTGCCTACATGTACGTGTTAATTTATATTTACATTCTATTCAATGTCAATTTCAATTTCAAATTTTTGTTTCTATTTTTGTTTCGGTTGGATCAGGTGCACAGGAAAAATAAATTAAAACACACAGCAGAAGATCAAACACATAAAAGACAGTTTTAACATGGTTCACCCAACCAATCTGGGCTACGTCCACCAAACATAGGCATCAGGAATATATTAATCAAATTGGAGATTACATCAAGAAATCCTCACACTCTCTTAGCAAAATCATCCGAATGATTGCCTGATTATATAGCATAGGAGAATCTAACAGCCTCATAACTCCCTCACATCAAATATAGGAGGCATTAACTCCCTCCCAACAACCTGGAGCTAATCTAGGAACTGAATCCCTATTGTTGTCATCCTTCAGAGATTTTTGCCTATTTGACTCAAACAAAAAATCTCAATAGTTTCTTATTTTATTTCTATCTCCATTAACACATTAGAAATTGAAATAGAAACATATAGACAGACAATTACTAAGTACATAGATGATCACAAGTTATTTAATTGGTTGAGTTAACAAGTGGAAAAACTCTACACGTGAAATACGAGATTTGTCCAATGGTTCTAAAGTGCGAGATGACAATAATGACCTAGATTTCAATGATCGTTTTCGACATGTCTACTCTTTGACTACTTGTTAGCTCCTTATTTACATAATTGGTTTCGGTAAAAGAGTCAATTTCAATTTCAATTTCAAATTTATATTTTTTAATTTATTTCTATCTGCATTTACACTTCATAATTTAAAATGGAAAAATACAATTATGTAAATTTCTCCTCATATAGGTTACTGCAAACCCCATTTTCCCATATTATTTCATTTCTATTCAAAATCGAATTGATTTTAACGTATATGTCATTTTCTAATGTATTGCCTACATGTACGTGTCAATTTATATTTACATTCTATTCAATGTCAATTTTTTGTTTCTATTTCTATTTCTTATTTAACGACCTTGTTTTCAATGATCGTTTTAGACATGTCTGCTTTTTGACTAATTGTTAACTCCCTTTTTACATAATTGATTTCAGTAAAAGAGACAACTTCAACTTCAAATTTAAATTTCTATTTTTCATTTTATTTATATCTCCATTTACACTTCATATATTAAAATGGAAAAATACAATTATGTAAATTTCTCCTCGTATAGGATACTATAAAACCCCATTTTCTAGTACTATTTCAGTTGTATTCTAAATCTAAGGCATAATTTTAACGTACATGTCAATTTCTAAGACATTGCCTACATGTACGTGTTAATTTTGATTTCTATTCTATTCAATGACAATTTCAATTTCAATTTTTTGTTTCTATTTCTATTTCTTATTTTATTTCTATCTCTATTAACACATTAGAAATTGAAATAGAAACATCTAGACATACAATTACTTAAAACATAGATGATGACAAACTATTTAATTAGTTGAGTTAACTACTATATTTGTCGAATGGTTCTGAGGTGCAAAATGAACATAACGACCTAGATTTCAAGGATCGTTGTCGACATGTTTTCTCTTTGACTACTTGTTCACCCCCTTTTTACATAATTGTATTTGGTAAAAGAGTCAATTTAGATTTCTATTTTTTATTTTATTTCTATCTCCATTTACACTTCATAAATTAAAATGGAAAAATACAATTATGTAAATTTCTCCTCGTATAGGTTACTGCAAAACCCCATTTTCTCTTACTATTTCAGTTCTATTCAAAATCTGAGGCATTGATTTTAATGTACATGTGAATTTGTAAGACGTTGCCTACATGTACATGTTAATTTATATTCATATTCTATTCAATGTCAAGTTCAATTTCAAATTTATGTTTCTATTTCTATTTCTTACTTATTTCTATCTCCATTAACACATTAGAAAGTGAAATAGAAACATCTAGGGAGACGATTACTAAGTACATAGATGATCACAAGTTCTCTAATTGGTTGAGTTAACAAGTGGAAAAGCTCTACATGGGAACTACGAGATTTGTAAAACAGTTACAATCTGCGAGATGACAATAATGACCTAGTTTTCAATGATCGTTTTTGACATGTCTACTCTTTGACTACATGTTAACTCCCTTTTTACATAATTGAATTCGGTAAAAGAGTCGATTTCAATTTCAAATTTATATTTATATTTTTAATTTTTATATTTATTTATATTTCTATCTCCAGTTACACTTCATAAATTAAAATGGAAAAATACAATTATGTAACCTACAAAACTCCATTTTCTCACACTACTTCAGTTCTATTCAAAATCTGAGGCATTGATTTTCACGTAAATACCAATTTGTAAGAAATTTCCCACATGTACGTGTTAATTTAAAAGCCCCAAGGGATAGCTCAAATGGTTGAGTTCCCGTTGCTAAGCACTTTCCCAGTTGGGAGGTCACGGGGTCAAATCTCCTCGACGCCCTCGAGGTTAGGCCTGTTAAGATTGGCCGACGGGCAGATCCCTTCGGGTGGAACTGCCCCGATATTTACCGTGGATGTAGCGGCCACTCAGTGACTGTGAACCACAGCTTAAAAAAAATGTACGTGTTAATTTATATTTATATTCTATTCAATGTCAATTTCTGTTTATATTTCGATTTCTTATTTTATTTCTATCTTCATTAACACATTAGAAATGGAAATACAAACATCTAGGCATACAATTACTGAGTACGTAGATGATCACAAGTTATTTAACTAGTTGATTTAAAAAGTGGAAAAACTATACATGTGAACTATGAGATTTGTCCAACGGTTTCGAGGTGCGAGATGACCATAACGACCTAGTTTTCAAAGATCGTTTTTCACATGTCTGCTCTTTGACTACTTGTTAACTACCCTTTTTACATAATTGATTTCAGTAATAGAGTCAATTTCAATTTCAAATTTAAATTTAAATTTTTTATTTTATTTCTATCTCCATTTACACTTCATAAATTAAAATGGAAAAATACAATTATGTAAATTTCTCCTCATATAGGTTACTGCAAAACCCCATTTTTTCATACTATTTTAGTTCTATTCAAAATCTAAGGCATTGATTGTAACATACATGTCAATTTCTAAGGCATTTCCTACATGTACGTGTTAATTTATATTTACATTCTATTCAATGTCAATTTCAATTTCAAAATTCGGTTTCTATTTCTGTTTCTTATTTTATTTCTATCTCCATTAACACATTAGAAATTGAAATAGAAACATATAGACACACAATTAGTGAGTAAATAGAAGATCACAAGTTATTTAATTGGTTGAGTTAACAAGTGGAAAAACTCTACATGTGAACTACGAGATTTGTCCAATGGTTCCGAGGTGCGAGATGACCATAACGACCTAGTTTTCAATGATCGTTTTCGACATGTATGCTCTTTGACTACTTGTTAACTCCCTATTTACATAATTGATTTCGGTAAAAGAGTCAATTTCAATTGCAAATTTAAATTTCTATTTTTTATTTTATTTCTATCCGCATTTACACTTCATAAATTAAAATGGAAAAATACAATTATGTAAATTTTTCCTCATATAGGTTATTGCAAAACCCCATTTTCTCATACCATTTCAATTCTATTCAAAATTTGAGGTGTTGATTTTAACGTACATGTCAATTTCTATGACATTGCCTACATGTACGTGTTAATTTTAATTTATATTCTATTCAATGACAAATTCAATTTGAATTTTTTATTTCTATCTCCATTAACACTTCAGAAATTGAAATAGAAACATCTAGACATACACTTACTTAGTACATAGATGATCACAAACTATTTAATCAGTTGAGATAAATGGTGGAAAAACTCTGCACGTTAACTATGAGATTTGTCCAATGGTTCCGAGGTGCAATATGAACATAACGACCTAGATTCCAAGGAGAGTTTTCGACATGTTTGCTCTTTGACTACTTGTTAACTCCCTTTTTACATAATTGATTTTGTTAAAAGATTCAATTAAAATTTTTTATTTCTATCTCCATTTACACCTCATAAATTAAAATGGAAAAATACAATTATGTAAATTTGTCCTTGTATAGGTTACTACAAAACCCCATTTTCTCATACTATTTCAGTTCTATTCAAAATCTGAGGCATTGATTTTAACGTACATGTCAATTTCCAAGACGTTGCCTACATGTATGTGTTAATTTATATTCATATTCTTTTCAATGTAAAGTTCAGTTTCAAATTTATGTTTCTATTTCTATTTCTTATTTTATTTCCATCTCCATTAACACATTAGAAAGTGAAATAGAATCTACGGAGACAATTACGAAGTACATAGATGATCACAAGCTATCTAATTGGTTGAGTTAACAAGTGGAAAAACTCTACATGGGAACTACGAGATTTGTCCAACAATTCTGATGTGCGAGATGACCATAACAACTTACTTTTCAATGATTGTTTTCTACATGTCTGCTCTTTGACTACTTGTTAACTCCCTTTTTACATAATTGATTTCGGTAAAAGAGTCAATTTCAATTTCAGATTTAAA
>APFE030979899.1:0-51261 GCA_000404065.3 Pinus taeda
AACATGAGCGGAAGTAAGAGCGACCCATAGCCGAACTGTTTCGAATCTCCACATCGACAGTTGCTCAGTTGCCTCTTCATGCTGGCCGTCACCGCTACTGCCCAGTTGAATACAGTGGGTTGAAGACACTCGAGAGCTAATAGCAGATGGGCCTTTGAGGCCTCGTGATTGGCCAAACTCCCCGCTGCCCGGGTCACCATGAAGAGTATGGTGCAAAGGACCATGTCATTGTCACCCACTGATGGAATTCTCACCTTTCCACTCCGTGTTTTATGCGCCTGTGGACAGACTCGAGCTATGAGCTAGTCAAGAGTCTCACCGCTGGGTCGTTGCCCCTCCAGAATGGGCATCACACCCCGGCGTGACAACCCAGTGAAAAATTAAATATCCGTGTAATCGAACTCGATATCACGGCCTCGGATCGTGAATTTTCTGTCAACTGTGTTCCAAGCTCTGATCAAGAGCTCCAGAAGGTCAGGCTGTGCTCTCAGCCGTGGAGTGAGGAAAAATTTGAGGAAACCGCATGCCCGCATTGCATTTCGGCACCCAGCATTGTCATAAGCAGCTATATCTTCCTTATCATGAGCCCTCTCTTGCCACACAAATGCCATTGCGTCCTGCATGACCACCAAAAAACATTAGAATGCTAGCCATTGAAGTTTATACGTTCAAAATCTTAAAAAATTAAACTTCACGGCGCTAGCGCGGGTGTTTTTAAAACAGTCGCACTGATCATGGTGCCTCTTTGTATTTTCCTTGGGTCAGCGCGAAAGTACACGTGTTTTCCGCGCTGACCCGGGAGGTGGTGTGTGTAATAATAATGGATCAGCGCGGACCCGACGGGCGAATCCACGCTGACCGAGAGTGCACCAACGCTCAAACAATTCGGCCAAATGGCCAAATCCCACCGTGGAAATGCTCCAAAAAGGACTCAAAATGAAGCACAGGGCGAGAGGAACCTACCTGGAACAAGCTGCTGGATGAATGGTGTCTGCACAGGGTGGAATTCGCTTCGTCAACTTCACAGCTCCATAACGTTCTCCAAGGCTCAAAAATGGTAACAATGGTAAAAAATGTCTTTTGCCCCCCTATTTATGGTAAAAAATCCTTAATTGACTATGGTTTTTTATAAAGGTGGGTTTTTGTCATGATTTTACCATGGATTTAGTGCTAATGTCACTATGTGATGCCTTTATGCATGTTTTACTATGTTTTTTAACATATCGAACAGGTTTACGCAGTTGGTTTTCTTGTGCAGGTTCTCGAAACCGGTGGGGTCACGATGGTTCTATGTGAACTTGGTCCCAAAAATGTCGTCTTTAAGCTCTTTTCCGACATAAAGCAAGAAAATATAGCCGAGCTCCCTTTCAACTCGTCAAAAGGAACGAGAGGCGGTCGCTTTTAAAGCTCTTTTTTTTACCGTTTAAATTAACAAAGATTGTCGGGTGTTTGTCGTTTCGCACTCGTTATTGGATCTAAAACGACGTACTTCTGACCGCTTTTTTTCTTTTTTCGGGTCGAAGTCACTATTTACGAAAAGTACTCCTCGATCATTCTGGTTGAGCAGTTCTTTCGAGCATCGTTTTATACTTTTTCGGGCTCGAGAGACACAACTTTACGAAAAAGCACCCCCCTGGAGTTTTCTTTTCCGCTGTCTTTTCAGAATATCTAAACAAGAAAAGACGCCGAGTTCTTCCTTTTTCAGACTCGTTAAAACTTAATGACATCGGGTTCTGTCAAAATGACACTCCTCAAGCATATGCTATCCCCGTCAATCTTGTCATCCAAAAATAACCAGGGTACTCGCCAGAAATGGTGGGGGAAATAAAGGAATCATAATCGTCGTCATCGGCAGTATGTCACTCTTGAACATGGCACTGATTGCATTCGTGTCTAGGTTGGGGACATCTCCCATTAATCTCGTTTCAAATTGCTCCATGGGTTTGGTTATTTCCTATTTGACCGTTCATCTGCTCATCGTCTTTGTATCACGGGACCCCTGATCATTTGACCTCAAATACTGCCAAGTCTGTCGTTGTGCTGCCGATATTGTTCAAGAGATTTGGCCTTTGCAAGGATACCTAAACCTCCTCCGATACTCTCACCAAACATATTGTCTCTTTCCGTCTCGTTGTCGTGATGTGGAAAACTTTGGCACCTTCCGACGAGATCACTTCTGTCGCTTCAGCTCATTTATCCAGGAAGGTACCTGAGACTCCTTAGGGTACCTTGGGCCTGCATGCCTCAACTGCAGGGTTCTTCGTGTTCGACGGCGAGGTTTTCAATCATTGAACTCCGATTCGGTATGACTTACTAAGTGTTCGCACCGCTCATTCATTCACACGCCGTGGATTGTTTACCTATAGTACCTGAGGACATCGTCATTATTTGGTGGCACCTCTCGCGTCTGTTAACAGCTATTCATCTTGGTTAAGGTTAATCAGACATGTTCAAGCATGTTCGACTTCGACTCCTATATTCACATGCTTAGGACTTGTACTTTGTTCGGGTTTTTGGACGGATGCAAGACCCTTGGTTCTAATCTGTTGCGAGCCAGGCTGCGATTTTGTGGATTATTATTACATGACTCATTACTGGATGGCTACGCCCATACCTGAGTCTTTTAGGATGGCTGCGACCATCCCTTTTTATCATCATGGTCTCTTCAGCTGGGTGGCTGTGTCCATACCACAAACCTTCTTCATATGTCTTTTGGATGGCTACGCCCATGCCTAGACTACATGTAATTTAGATATCAGTTGTACCTACGTGCAGGTTCTTCCTAGTGGTGTTCCGGTTCAAAAGTTTTGTAAAGCATTTCACCCCTCCCACTCTCTCGGGCTTCATGCTTTAGGGGGCATCTGTTACACAGTAATTTGTCACTATCTCCTTGTCAGTCTCCCTACTGTGTCATGCAATCAAATCCATCATGCTCATGCTCTCTGAATTGGCCAAATGACCCTCTTTGCCAAATTTTATTTCATCATCGCGACTGTTATTGAAATAACTGCGCTGACTGACGGCTTCTAGTGCAATTGATGCGCTGCCAGCGCGGAAGCACACGGGTTTTCCGCGCTGGTCGAATTTCATAAACAACGCATCCTATGCTTGTATTAAGTCGCGCTGACTTAGTCTCCTCCGTTATTAAGATGCGACGTCAGCGCTCTAGTCCAGTTATACACCCGCGCTGATCCTGTTTGGGCAAGTTTGTTCTAACAGCCAGCCTTCCAGACGACTCCAGACCTGGTTATTGGCCTTGTGAGTGTCGCCCTCCCTTCTATGGCATGTCTGTTCGTCATATGAGCCACCTTTATTGGAGATAAGCTTATCCTTCCACCATTCATGGAGACTCCTCCTATATAAGCCTCCACCATTACCATGAGTAGCGAGTTTTTGGATATAGTTTTTGACAGAGTGGAATTCATAGTGTTTTTAGTGCTGCTCCTAATAGGCAGTTGGTGTGTTAAGTGTGGATTGTTAGAGAGCTTAAGGAAGGTTATGAAGTCTTGTTGTCTTGTGTGAGAGAGAGAGTTGCTTGTCTTGGGAGATCTACCTCCAAGGGTGAATGCTTATGAGACTTGCTGGCTGGACCCTCTTGAGAAGGACTCAACGTCAGAACATTGGTTGTACCTTTCTCTATTTTTGATTAATAAATAAATAGATGACTACTGTTATGGTTCCATTCTCATTTGTCTTTGTAATATTTAATGTGAATTACATCCTTTCTGACTGATGTATAGTTGCTTTTATTAGATTTCACGCTTGTGTTTGTCTTCTCTTTGCATGTGCATGTGTCCTTCAACGAGGATAGTGGAGGATTGTGACCGACCAGAGAAAAGGAGCGAGAGCGGCATCTCTTCATCAAACAATAGCGCTGGAATCCAAGTAGGTGTTCATTGACCACTTTTTAATTGCAACTAGGAGCTTGCATAGTAGCATTGATTGATTGTTGCTAGACTCGTTCTGGGCTAGTAGGGATCGCCTCTATCCGTAGAGGGGATTTACCTCTCCAACAGTGCTGGTGGAGTCCTTAGAGCTACATCTGCTGATCCCTGATCAGCATCATTTATGGTTGAGACTAGGATTGTTGTGGAGGTAAATCCCCTCTGCGGACAGAGGCGATCCCTACTAGCCCAAATGGGGTCTAGCAACAATCAAACATCACTAACACGCAGGTTCCTAATTTCAAATCAAAGACCGATGATGAGGGCCTACCTGGAATCCAACGCTATTACTTGTAGAAGAGTCATCGCTCCCGTTCCTTTGCTCCTGATGGTCACGATCCCCACGATCCCTGTGAACGGACACCTGCACATGCAAAGAACGACATAAATACAAGCATAAAATCCAATAGATGCAACTATATATCAGTCAAAAAGGATATAACTCAATAATGATAGTCGTCTATTATTGATAAATAAAGAAGAATACAACCATAGTTCTGACGTCAAATCCTCCTTTGGCTAGGTGATCAGTAGGACATGCCTTGCAAAGCTTGTTGGGAATGTAGAACAAGCCTCTCTCTCCATGGTTAATTGGACAAGAATCTCCTCACTTAAGATTTAGCCTTGTGGGGATGAAGAAGGCTTCTTGTAGCATGAGCTTAGCAATTCTCAGACTTTGGGACTTAGAATTTGGAACTTGGAGACTAACTTGTCAAAGGCAAAAGTACAAGCTTTTATAGATAAAGGAGAAGGCGTTAAGATTTCCACAATATTCATGGGGTTGGCTTTATCACTAAGAAGCTTCCATGAGAAGGTGGCAAACAACTTCCCTCCTATGGAGATTCGAAGCCAAACTGAACCAACTCAATATAGATTCAGTTCATGAATGGGTTAGGAAGAACCTTTGTAAGTTGGTTTGTTAAAAACTTTACCCAATTGGGCTGGTGTGAGTGCGACTCTGAGACAGAGCGCCAGCTAGCACGCCCTCTTTGGAGGATTTCCCCCATTGGCGCGTGTGATACACAGTGAAACTGTGCCAATGGAAAAGGGGCTATTTTTATGGGTATTTTGCAGAAGATGTCTTCAGGGCATATGAAGTTCATACTCAGGGGAATATAATGCAAGTGTTTCCAGGTCATTTCACTTCTCACAGGTCCCGGAACGAGTTCTCCAAGGTACGGGAGAAGGGGTAACAGGGACGGTGACAAATTGCTGTGTAACAAGGACAGTATCTGATCGTCTTCGAGCCCCCAACTTTCGTTCTTGACTAATGAAAACATCCTTGGAAAATGCTTTTGCAATGGTCCATCTTTCATAAATCCAAGAATTTCACCTCTGACAATGAAATACAAATGCCCTTGACAGTCCCTATTAATCATTACTCCAGTCCCGAAGGCCAACACAATAGGACTAGAGAGAGAGAGGGGTGAAATGCTTTACAAGAACATGGCCAACTGAAAACACTGCCGCCGGAGAACCTGCATGAAGAAGTAAAATTGATATCTCAAGTACATGATGTATGTGGTATGGGCGAAGCCATCCATAGCAGAGTACATAAAAATCTGGATCCAAGATATGGACGCAGCCATCCAGTGAGGATCAATAAATAGACTCAGGCATGGTCGCAACCATCCAGTGAATGAGTCATGTAATGATCATAATAATCCACAAAATCGCAACCTGGATCTCAACAGACAAAATCCAGGGTCTTGCGCTCCATCTCGACCCGCATAAAGTACAAGTTCAAGCATGTGAATATGGGAGTTGAAGTTGAACATGCAAGAACATCGTCTGATTACCAGTCAATGATGAAAACTATTAACAGATGTGAGAGGTACCACCAATAATGACAATGGTCCTCAAGGTACTATAGGTACAATCTATGGCATGTGAATCTATAAGCCGGCATCGAACACCTGTAGAATCATTCGATCAGAGGTCAATGATGAAAACCTCGCGTCGAACATGAAGAAATTGCCATTGAGGCATGCAGGCTTCAAGGCACCTGAAGGGAGTCTCTAAGTCAACTTCCTGGATAATGAGTTGAAGTCGACAGGAAGTGACCTTGATCGAAGGTGGGCCATAATGTTTCCCACATCATCGACATGAGACAGAGAAGGATAAAATGTTTTTGAATCAAGATTATGTGAGGTATCAGAGGGAGGTTGAGTATTCTACAGAGGTCAACTTCTCTTGAAAATATTGGTGGCACGACAGTGGACTTGGCAGTATTTGACATCAAATGATCAGGGGTCATGGTGATAGGGCAATGAGCATATGAGAGGTCAAACAGGATAACCCAAACCCACGGAGGCAAGTGTAAAAACAAGATGAGATGTCCCCACCCAGACACGAATGCAGATAAGTGCCATGTTCAAGAGCGACATACTACCGACACGACAATAATTGTGGTTCCATTTTCCCCACCATTTTTGGCGAGTACCCTAGTTATTTTTTGATAACAAGCCTGACGGGGATAGCATATGCTTGAAAGGTGTCATTCTGATGGAATCCAATTTCATTAAGTTTTAATGAGTCTGACAAAGGAAGAATTTGGCGTCTCTTCATGTTTAGAGAGTTTTAAAAGACAGCAAAAAAGTAAACTCCATGGGTGTCCTTTTTTGTAAAGTTGTGTCTCTTGAGCCTGAAAAAGTATAAAACAATGCTCGAAAGAACTGCCCGACCATTACGATCGAGGAGTACTTTTCATGATTAGTGATTTCAACTTGAAAAAGTAAAAAAGTGATCGAAACCATGTCATTTCGTAACCGTTAATGAGCCTGAAACGACAAGGGCCTGACGATCTTTTTGTCTTTACACGGTCAAAAAAGAGCTTAAAGGTGACCGCCTCTTATTTACGTTTAACGAGTCAAGAGGAATAACTCGGTAATCTTTTCATCTTTAAATGGTCAGAAAAGAGTTGAAAGCAGACCTCCATTTTTATTCTCTTTAACGAGTCAAAAAGGGAAAAAATACTCAGCAATCTTTTCATATTTTACGAGTCAGAAAAGATATTAAAGGTAACTTGTCCTAGAGGAACGAGTGGTATAAAGGGTAGCAACTAGTTTCGGCAATGGTGGAACTGATCAAAACATGTAATGGTCAAAAGGCTAGCTAACAAAACCACTCATAACTACAGTCCCTCAGGAAAGGAAAACAAGCAAGTGAAAGCATATGGTCGGCCAAAGAGATGGTGGCGATGGGATGAAAACAACCAAGGCTCATCTAACAGAATTTAGCGGATAAATACAGCAATCAAGAGATGTACATCGGGTATGTGTTCAATTTTACACAAGCTTGAACCATGGAGAAATCTGCTTGGATTCAGTTTCATGTTTACACAAGCTTGAAACGAAAAACTATGCTTGTTATAAGTTCACATGCCCCCAGCATAATGATGCAAAACAAGGTACATGCCCCCCAAGCTTCATTGCATTCAACAAAGTGGATGGAATGAAGGTTCACTTGCGAGATCTTGGAAAGGTTTGACTTGTATTTTACGAGATCTTAATCAAAATACTTGATTTGGAAAGGGATTTGTTTCATTTTTTAATGAGGTTGACACAGTAAAAGAACTATCCTCATAACCCTTGTTTCATTTTTTAAGTAGCTTGACATAGGAAAGTGAACTATGCTCCGAACCATACCTAGTTTCATTTTTTAAGGATCTTGACATAGGAAAGCGAACTATGCTCCGATCAGACCTAGTTTCATTTTTTAAGGAGCTTGACATAGGAAAGCGAACTATGCTCCAACCAGACCTAGTTTCATTTTTTAAGGAGCTTGACATAGGAAAGCGAACTATGCTCTGAACAAACTTCCTCATACTGAACAAGAAGTTGTTGCTTCCAAGAATGTCACTCCTGGTGGAAGGATCACATCTTGGAAGTCAGGACCCAATGCCCCCAGGACACTATGCACGACAACAGCATCACTGGATAGAGGCACGGGAGAAGTAGCCACGTAGTTGACCTGCGATGGGGCAGATACAACTAGTGGATAGAAACCAGGAGGGGATGACAACTGCACAGGAGGCACCGGGGGACTAAAGAATGGTAATTGATCTATAATCAGGATCCTTCCATCATTTGGAAAGAAAACCACATGGAAAAGTGAAGAGACAAGGGACCCCATGGCATAAACATAGTCACGACCAATGAGAAGACTGAAATCTAAAGCACCTTGGGTAACCAATACGTCTATATAGATGGTTTTTCCTCCCAAAGTAATAGGGAACTTTGGAAGGATCCCTAATGGTTGACTAGTTCCTCCGTCAAACGCCATCATATTCTACGTGACCGGCACACGCTGTGGGGAGCCCAAAGCTTGCCAAGTAGTGGAAGGCATAAGACTGACAGATGCACCCTCATCCAAGACAATGCCAGGTACTGCCTTATCATAGGCATGCAGTGTAATCTAGAAAGGCACATGGGATGGAAGGCGGAAATCATTCAGGTGACTCCATTCGAAGGAAACGACTGAACTACTTGGTGGGGGAATCATATGATTGCCCCCTGCTCCGAAGAAGGACTCTCGGGATCAGTAGGGATAGGAGAGTCATTTTTGGATTAAGGAGAATCTGACGAGACGAGAAGAACATGAACATGACGCTCCTCCAAAACAGAGTGATCGATGGGTGGTGAACCCGAGTCAACACTCTTTCCGACCAATGGTTGGTCTAGAACAGGCTTAGCATAGCCAAGTTCGGGAAGAGGAGGATGGACAAGAGAAGGATCTAAGTCAATCTCTTTGTTGATAGGGAGAGGATATGAAGAGAACCTCTGATAACCAATAGGGAGTTGGGGTGAAGAAGCTATAAGAATTTCCAAGACAGCGAAAGCTTTATCCATGAGCGGACAAAGGTGAAGGAGATGGTTGCCTTCACATAGCCTACAGGGGAATCAAATCTTCCCTTTCTTCTTACAATTGCCAGTTGATAGGGTAGCATCACCATGAGCTTCATAGGACGATTAGGGGTAGGCCAGATCATGAGACCATTCTTCTAAGATCCTAGGGATGCCAGGACAATCACGAAGAAGATGGTGATCTTGCATAATTTACAAGGATACTTAACCTTCCACAAAGGAGCCGAAGGAGTTCCGACCTGAGCTGTTCTCAGAGTAGTAGCTGCACTTGTAACCTCTCGCTTATGAGACTTCTTCTTCTTCATCTTCTTCTTCTTCTTCTTAGCCACCTGGTTACTTGAATCCAGACTTTCACTAGGCGAAGTAGAAGATGAGGACGTAGAAACTAGCGAAGAAGGGGAGAGGTCTACCTTGGAATCAACATGATGTTGTGCGGGTGGAGGAACTGATTGACCAGTAGTTGAGACATTAGGGATCACAGAGGTTGAGAACAACCAAAGAGGCAACCCAACAGTTAACCCAGGAAGGGACAACGTTGCCATGTAAGGAGCACCAACATTCCCAAAAGGAGGAAAATGACCAGGATTCCCATCGGAGGGGATTCCTGGGTTAGTGAACTTTGGAAAAGTTGCCATCAAAAACTGAAAATCACACACGGGGTTGAAAAAGAGTCAAGACACATAATAAAATGGCCAACAAAAAGAATCTAACAAGGTGTGTGATCGCAAGTAATTTAATTTTTAGACATAAGGACATAACTTGACCTTTTCATCTTTAGAGAGTCGAGAAAGGGCCAAAAGATGACTCTAGTCGCCTTCGAATGTTTAATGAGCCTGAAGTGGCAACTGCTCAGACGAGCCTTTTCTTTTAGGGAGTCTGAAAAGGATCAAAAGTGACTACTCTGGAGAACTAGGCAAAAGGTTTACCAGACAATCCGTAAAACTGCATATACACCTTGGCAATCGTATGAAAACCAAGGACTTTCCGTACGGTAGTCAATCTTCCCGAACGTTGTGTTTGGTGCATTACGGGTCATAAGGGAGGTATACATGGCTTCCTATGGATAAGGGATGATAACCTAGTGGGGTATCCCCATATACTCGACAGTACATGGGAGCACAAGTCCGTACTAGACCACAATTGAGTCACAAAAGGAGGAATCACCCAACCTTGAGTGGAAACAAAAGTGACTAGGTTAACGACGTCGGAGCACGTCTCTAGCCTAGACCTCTAAAAAGTGTGCGTTATGTTCCAATGCGTTGTTAGATTCATTCAGTTCATTTTAAAGTTGATCTTGTATTATGTTTTAGTTTTCAGGCCTTACCATATGTTTTGTCTTGTTGTTTGATTTGTAAACTTTGGACGGACCCTGAAGTAGGCAGCCTGACCTTTACGACCCAAGATCCAACTACAAGATTTTTAATTGCAACAACTTAAATATACGCTATTGGAGCTGGAATTACCGTGAATGTTGGCACCAGACTTGCCCTCCAATGGATCCTAATTAAGGGATTTAGATTGTACTCATTCCAATTACCAGACTCAATGAGTGCAGTATTGTTATTTATTGTCACTACCTCCCCTTGTCAGGATTGGGTAATTCGCGCGCCTACTGCCTTCCTTGGATGTGGTAGCCATTTCTTAGGCTCCCTCTCCAGAAACGAACCCTAATTATCCGTCACCTATCACCACCATGGTAGGCCTCTATCCTACCATCGAAAGTTGATAGGGCATAAATTTGAATGAAGCATTGCCAGCACAAGGGCTGTGCGATCCGTCGAGTTATCATGATTCACCAGAGAAGCGAGCAAGCCCACACCGGCCTTTTATCTAAAAAATGCATCCCTTCCAAAGATTCAGGACTTGGTGCATGTATTAGCTCTAGAATTACTATGGTTATCCAAGTAGTATGGTACCATAAAAAAACTATAACTGATTTAATGAGCCATCCGTAGTTTCATAGTCTGAATTAGTTCATACTTAGACATGCATGGCCTAATCTTTGAGATAAGCATATGACTACTGACAAGATCAACCAGGTAGCACCCTCCCACTTCAAAGGGCATTCTGGGCACTCTCTTACCAAGAGCCAACCTAAACACCATCAAGTTAGAGAGATGTCAAAATATCATGTAAAACTATTAGGCCTCACACCTCTTGCATCCCAAGAAGGAAGCAACGCAACATGCCAAGGACATGGCGAACAAATGGGTAGACCTACCAAGCCACAACTCATCAAGGCCACTGTGAAGTTTGCAACCATGCCCCTACCAACAAGAAAACAAGTGATCACTCACCCACTCCCTTAGAAATGCCTCCAAAAGGCTCCACGCTGTGTAGAGAGGCCACCTAGGAGTCCACCCGGATAGCAGCAACGGTGGACCTCGATCTACCGATCACCTACGACAGCCTTGATGCAAAGGGAAACAAATGGAGAAAAACCAACCACGCAACCTCTATATTATAAATGAGCCCCAACCCTCCCCACTCTAGATCAAGGCCACCTAGGAATCCACCCGGACAGCAGCAACGATGGACATCGATCTCCTGATTGCCTGTGGCAGCCTCGATGCAAAGGAAAAGGAAGGAAATAAAAATAGGATGATCGACTGAAAATCCCATCACAAAGAGGCCATACATACCTCCTCGCCACGCACCGATGCCACCTAGGAGTCCACCCGAACAATAGCAATAGTGGACCTCGATCGGATGATCGCCTCCGATAGCCTTAACACAAAGGCAAGGGAAGGAAATAATACAAGAAAAACTGAGCCCGCAACCTACCTTAGAAATTCCCCCCCAACCCTCCTCTCCCCGCATGGAGGCCACCTAGGAGTCCGCTCGGATAGCAACAACGATGGACCTCGATTGCATGATCACCTGCAACAGCCTTCATGCAGAGGAAACGGAAGGAAATAAAACAACAAGACCAACCAAGCCCACAACCTCTATTAGAAATTCCCCCTGACCCTCCATGCCACACACCGAGGCCACCTAGGAGTCCACCTGGACAACAACAACGATGGACCTCAATCACTCGACCACCTAAGGAAACCTCGATGTGAAGGAAAAGGAAGGAAATAAATGCAAATCAAGAGGCTCGCTACACAATAGAAGAACATATCCAAATAAGAGGAGGTATCAGGTAGCTCCGCACCCCACACACCCTACGTACAGGCAACCTAGAAGATTTCCAATAGCTTTACCGACTGGACGATGAATAATTTTCCCCTACAGCCACCTCCACGTAGAGGAGGGAGGTCGAAGCGTTCCACCTCGAAATCCTTCTTTCAGATAGCCCCCACCATCAACGTGGCAAGCCTCCTCCCCATTGGACCCCAAGTGCATACACAATTGAAACAACAAATGCCCCGCAACCCTCCCCTCCCCGCACGGAGGCCACCTAGGAGTCCACCCAGACAGCAGAAACGACGGACCTCGATCGCATGATCGCCTACGGAAGCCTCAATGCAAAGGAAATGGAAGGAAATAAAAAAAGGCCAACCAAGCCCACAACCTCTCTTAGAAATTCCCCCTTACCCTCCACACCACGCACCGAGGCCACCTAGGAGTCCACCTAGACAGCAGCAATGGTGGAACTCGATCACTTGACCACCTGCGACAACCATGATGCGAAGGCAAAGGAAGGAAATAAATGCAAATCAAGAGTCTCTCTCCACAATACAAGAACATATCCAAATAGGAGGAGGGATCGGGCAGCTCCACACCCCATGCACCCTATGTATAGGCAACCTAGGAGATTTCCCACAGCTTTACCGACTGGATGACGAATAATTTTCCCCTACGGCCACCTCCATGCAAAGGAGGGAGGTCAAAGTGTTCCACCTCGAAATCCTTCTTCCAGATAGCCTACACCATCGACGTAGCAAGCCTCCTCCCCATTGGACCATGAGCGCATACACAATTGAAACAACACGTGCCCCCCAACCCTCCCCTCCCCTCCCCGCACAGAGGCCACCTAAGACTCCACCCGAATACTAGCAACGATGGACCTTGATCACATGATCGCCTGCAGCAGCCTCAATGCAAAGGAAATGGAAGGAAATAAAAAATACCAACTGAGCCCACAACCTCTCTTAGAAATTCCCCCTGACCATCCCTGCCGCATACCGAGGCCACCTAGGAGTCCACTCAGACAACAGCAATGGTGGACCTCGATAACTTGACCACTTGTGGCAACCACGATGTGAAGGCAAAGGAAGGAAATAAATGCAAATAAAGATGCTCGCCACACAATACAAGAACATATCCAAATAGGAGGAGGGATCGGGAAGCTCCGCACCCCATGCACCCTACGTACAGGCAACCTAGGAGATTTCCCACAAATTTACTGATAGGACGATGAATAATTTTCCCCTACGACCACCTCCATGCAAAGGAGGGAGGTCAAAGTGTTCCACTTCAAAATCCTTCTTCCAGATAGCCCCCGCCATCGATGTAGCAAGGCTTCTCCCCATTGGACCATGAGCGCATACGCAATTGAAACAACAAAATGCCCATAAACATTGTGACTTAACATTTGCAACAGCAAAAGCCTGCCACACACGCAAGATGCAAGGAAAAATCCAACCCCTCGATCAAACATATGGGCAAGACATCTATCAAAACCTAAAAGTCAACGCAACCACAAATGACGTGGACTTTTAAAGGAATGCCAACCCTTGACTTTACAATAAGGAGAACAGTGCCTCACATCGCCCGACGGAAAAAGAAAGAAAGAGGGAGGGTAGGTGGTTTACAACCAAAACCCTTCCACGTCCCTCTTAAATGTATGCATCTAAACCAACACTACCAACACAGAAAGAGTACAAGCACAAGAATCTGGCACCATAAGCAGCTGAACAATGAAGAGGCTAGCCATCACAAGGAACCAGACCACAACAACCCATACAACTCTGAGAACTTGGAGGAGAAGGAGAATTGTTCACATATGCCTCCCGTGATGAGCATGGCCAACATTACCACTCATGCACTACCGAGTGGTTATGGAGTGCACAGAGGCCATTCTTGAGGCAAACCTGAAAAACCAACTCAATTACCAACCCACCTTTCACACGAAAAGAAAAACCAACTCAGTGGAGCCACACATGGCTACCCAGCCCAATCAAAATTTTCTATTTGCAACAACCGAGGGGAAAGACAATGACATAGGCACGACATATTTTTGGGGCTTCCATTTGGGACCGCAACAATGGAGGCTCAAAGGAGCGCCGAGTAAACTTTCACCATTCTTATCATTGGGATGGGCAAGATGGATGGGGATGAGCATGGTCCACATTACCGCTCACGCACTACCGAGTGGGGATGGAAAGAAGATGAAAATCAGCCACCCTACAAACGACCGAAGGCCATCATTCAGGCAAACCCAAAAACACAACTCGATTACCAACCCACCTTTCACACAGAAAGAAAACCTGTCACTGGTATCATCTGGACGGGCGAGAGGGGACCAAGACGAGCTAGGGAGCCACCCCACAACAACCCATACAACTCCAAGAACTTAGAGAGTAGAAGGGGAATTGTTCACATATGCCTCCTAGGATGAGCATGGCCAATATTACCGGTCATGCGCTACTGAGTGGGGATGGAGAGAAGATGAAAATCAGCCACCCTACAAACGACCCAAGGCCATCGTTCAGGAAAACCCGAAAACACAACTCGATTGCCAACCCACCTTTCACACGGAAATAAAACCTGTCACTGGTATCATTTGGAGGGGCACGAGGAGGCTAGGACGAGCTAGGGAGCCACACCACAACAACCCATACAACTCCAAGAACTTAGAGAGAAAAAGGGGAATTGTTCACATATGCCTCCCGGGACGAGCATGGCCAACATTACTGCCCATGCGCTACTAAGTGGGGATGGATAGAAGAGGAAAATAAGCCACCCTATAAACGACCCAAGGCCATCATTGAGGAAAACCCAAAAACACAACTCAATTGCCAACCCACCTTTCACACGGAAAGAAAACCTGTTGCTGGTATCATCTGGAGGGGCACGAGGGGAACAAGGTGAGCCAGGGAGCCACACCACAATAGCCCATACAGCTCCAAGAACTTGGAGAGCAGAAGGGGAATTGTTCACATATGCCTCCCGGGACGAGCATGGCCGACATTACCTCTCATGCGCTACTGAGTGGGGATGGAGAGAAGATGAAAATCGGCCACCCTACAAATGACCCAAGGCCATCGTTCAGGAAAACCCGAAAACACAACTCAATTACCAACCCACCTTTCACACGAAAAGAAAACCTATTTCTGGTATCATCTGGAGGGGCAAGGGGGGACCAAGGCAAGTTAGGGAGCCACACCACAACGGCCCATACAGCTTGAAGAACTTGGAGAGCAGAAGGGGAATTGTTCACATATGCCTCTCGGGACAAGCATGGCCAACATTACCGCTCACCCGCTACTGAGTGGGGATGGAGAGAAGATGAAAATCGGCCACCCTACAAACGACCCAAGGTCATCGTTCAGTCAAACCTAAAAACACAACTCGATTACCGACCCACCTTTCACATGGAAAGAAAATTTGTCGCCGGTATCATCTGGAGGGGCACGAGGGGACCAAGAGGAGACAGGGAGTCACACCACAACAACCCATACAGCTCGAAGAACATGGAGAGCAGAAGGGAAATTTTTCACATATGCGTCCCAGGACAACCATGACCAACATTAACACTCATGCGCTACCAAGTGGGGATGGAGAGAAGATGAAAATCGGCCACCCTACAATTGACCCAAGGCCATCGTTCAAGAAAACCCAAAAACACAACTTGATTACCAACCCACCTATAACATGGAAAGAAAAAATTGTCATTGGTATCATCTGGAGGGGCATGAGGGGACCAAGACGAGCCAAGGAGCCACACCACAATAGCCCATACAGCTCCAAGAACTTAGAGAGTGGAAGGGGAATTGTTCACATATGCCTCTCGGGACGAGCATGGCCAACATTACCGCCCATGCACTATTGAGTGGGGATGGAGAGAAGATGAAAATTGACCACCCTATAAATGACCTGAGGCCATCGTTCAGGCAAACCTGAAAACACAACTTGATTACCAACCCTCCTTTCACATGAAAAGAAAACTTGTTGCTGGTATCATCTTGAGGGGCATGAGGGGACCACAACGAGCCAGGGAGCCACACCACAACAGTCCATACAGCTCGAAGAACTTATAGAGTAGAAGCGGAATTGTTCACATATGCCTCCCGGGACAAGCATGGCCAACATTACCGCTCATGCGCTACCGAGTGGGGATGGAGAGAAGATGAAAATCGACCACCCTACAAATGACCGAAGGCCATCCTTCAGGAAAACCTGAAAAACAAAACTCAATTACCAACCCACCTTTCACACGAAAAGGAAACCTGTCACTTGTCTCATTTGGATGGGCACGAGGGGACCAAGATGAGCCAGGGAGCCACACCACAACAACCCATATGAGTTTACATGGATGCCCTCACTCGAACGAGTTTGCATAGATGCCCTCGAACGACCCACCCAAACGAGTTGACATGGACGCCCTCAAACAACCCACCTGTACGTGTTTACATGGGTACGCACACGACTAAAATGGAGGGACAAGGGAGAGTTGGACAAATGAGTTGCATGAATGTGCACAAAGCCAATCTTGAGTCACAACTTAACATTTTTGATACGGGCTTGTTCACCCAGGTGCACCCTTGCCTCACCTGCCTGCACAAATTGACGCGGACGCCCTCCAATGACCTATCCCAAACGAGTTTACATGGGCATCGACACAACCGTAGCGAAGGGACAAGGGAGAGCCCGGCAAACGAGCTGCATAAACGTCGACAAAGGCAACCTCGGGTCACAACTTAGCATTTTTTATATGGGTTTGTTCGCCGAGGTGCACCCTTGCCTGACCTGCCCGAATGAGTTTACATGGGCGTCCACACGACCCAAACAAAGGGACAAGGGAGAGCTGGGCAAATGAGCCATACGAATGTGCACAAAGCCAACCCCGGGTCACAACTTAGCATTTTCAATACGGGCTAGTTTGCGTGGGCACACCCTTGCCCGACCCACTCGAACGACTTCACACAGACACACTTGCCCGCCTCGCTCGAACGAGATGAAATGCATACCCTCAAACGACTCACCGAAACGAATGGACAAGGGAGATCCAGGAAAATAAGCTACACGAACATGCACAAAGCCAACCTCGAGTCAGAACTTAGCATTTTTTGATACGGGCTCGTTTGCATGGGCGTACCCTTGCCTGACCCGCCTAAACGAGTTCACACGGATGCCCTCAAATGACCCGCCTGAACGAGATTACATGGGCGCCCGCACGACTGAAACAGAGGGACAAGGCAGAGCCAGGAAAATGACCTACACGAACGCGCACAAAGCCAACCTCGAGTCACAACTTAGCATTTTTTATACAGGCTCGTTCACCCAGTCACACCCTCACCTGACCCTCGCCAACGAGTTCACATGAATGCCCTCGCCTGACCCGCCCGAATGAGTTGACATGCATGCCCTCAAATGACTCACCAAAATGAAGGGACAAGGGAGAGCCGGGAAGATGAGTTGCACAAACGTGCACAAAGCCAACCACAGGTCACAACTTAGCATTTTCTTATACGGCCTCATTCGCCCGGGCACGCCCTCACCTGACCCGCCCGAAAGAGTTCACACAGACACCCTCAAACGACCCGCCCGAATGAGTTTACATAGGCCCCCCACGACCGAAACAGAGTGACAAGGGAGAGCTAGGAAAACGAGCTGCATGAACATGCACAAAGCCAACCTCGGGTCACAACTTAGCATTTTCAATATGGGCTCGTTTGCCTGGGCGTGCCCTCGCCCGACCCATGCCAACGAGTTCACACGAATGCCCTCACCCGACCCACCCGAACGAGTTGACAGGTACACCCTCAAATGATCCACCAAAACGAAGGGACAAGGGAGAGCCTGGCAAACGAGCTACATGAACGTGCACAAAGCCAACCTTGAGTCACAACTTAGCATTTTTTATACAGACTTGTTTGCCCAGACATCCTCACCCGACCCTCCCGAATGACTTGACACGGACGCCCTCAAACAACCTGCCTGAACGAGTTTACATGGGCGCCCACACGCCTGAAACGAAGGGACAAGGGAGAGCCGGGAAAATGAGTTGCACGAATGTGCACAAAGCCAACCTTGGGTCACAACTTAGCATTTTTTATATGGGCTCGTTCGCCCGGGCGTGCCCTCACCTGACCCGCCTAAAAGAGTTTACATGGGTGCCCACATGACCCAAACAAAGGGACAAGGGAGAATTGGGAAAACGAGTTGCACCAAAGTGCACAAAGCCAACATCGGGTCACAACTTAGCATTTTCAATACGGGCTCGTTCACCTAGGCACGCCCTCGCCCGACCCGCCCGAATGAGTTCGTATGGATGCCCTCACTCAACCTGCCCGAACGAGTTCACACGGACGCCCTCGCCCGAATGAGTTGACATGCACGCCCTCAAACGACTCACCGAAACGAAGGGACAAGGGAGAGCCGGGCAAATGAGATACACGAACGTGCACAAAGCCAACCTTGGGTCACAACTTAGAATTTTCGATACGGGCGTGTTCTCTTGGGCGCGCCCTCACCTGACCCACATGAGTGAGTTCACAGAGATGCCCTCGCCCGACCTGCCCAAATGAATTGACACAGATGCCCTCAAACGACCCACCCAAACGATTTTACATGGGCGCCCAAATTACCGAAACAAAGTGACAAGGGAGAGCCAGGCAAATGAGCCGCACGAACGTGAACAAAGCCAGCCTCGGGTTACAACTTAGCATTTTTTATATGGGCTCATTTTCCTGGGCGCGCCCTCACCTGACCCACCTGAACGAGTTCACACAGACACCCTCGCCCGACCCGCCCGAACGAGTTCACAAAGATGCCCTCGCCTGACCTGCCTGAATGAATTTACATGGGCACTGACACGTTCGAACCGAAGGGACAAGGGAGAGCCGAGCAAACGGGCTACATGAACGTGCACAAAGCCAACATTGGGTCACAACTTAGCGTATTTGATATGGTCTTGTTCGCTCGGCCGCACCCTCGCCCGACCTGCCTGAATGAGTTGACACGGATGCCCTCAAATGACCCACCTGAACGAGTTTACATGGGCGCCTACATGACCGAAGTGAATGGAAAAGGGAGAGTCAGGAAAACGAGCTGCACGAACATGCACAAAGCCAACCTCAGGTCACAACTTAGCATTTTTGATATAGGCTCATTCACCTGGGCGTGCCGTTTCCTGACCCGCCCGAACGAGTTTACATGGGTGCCCACATGACGGAATCGAAGGGACAAGGGAGAGCCGGGAAAATGAGCTGCATGAAATTGCAAAGAGCCAACCTTGGGTCACAACTTAGCATTTCCAACACGGGCTCGTTCGCTTGGACGTGCCCTCACCCAACCCGCTTGAGCGAGTTCACACACACGCCCTCGCTCGACCCGCCCGAACGAGTTCACACGGACACCCTCACCCGACCTGCTCGAATGATTTGACATGCACGCAATGAAATGACTCACTGAAACGAAGGGACAAGGGAGAGCTGGGCAAACGAACTACACGAACTTGCATAAAGCCAACCTCGGGTCACAACTTAGCATTTTCGATATGGTCTCGTTTGCCTGGGTGCGCCCTTGCCCGACCCGCCCGAACGAGTTCACACGGACGCCCTCACCCGACTCGCTCGAACGAGTTCACATGGATGCCCTCGCCTGACCCGCTTGAATGAGTTGACACGGACGCCCTCAAACGACCTGCCCGAATGAGTTTACATGGGCGCCCAAACGATCGAAACGAAGCGACAAGGGAGAGCCAGGCAAATGAGCTGCACGAACATGTACAAAGCCAACCACAAGTCACAACTTATCATTTTGATACGGGCTTGTTCACCCGAGCGCGCCCTGTCCTGACCTGCCCGAACGAGTTCACACGGATTCCCTCGCCCGACCCGCCCAAATGAGTTCACAAGGACGCCCTTGCCTGACCCACCCGAACGAATTTACATGGGCGCCGACACGACCAGACCGAAGGGATAAGGGAGAGCGAGGAAAACGAGCTACATGAACGTGCACAAAGCCAACCTCAGGTCACAACTTAGCATTTTTTATACGGGCTCATTCACCCCGGCGAGCCCTCGCCCGACCCATCGGAACGAGTTCACATGGACGCCCTCGCCCGACCTGCCCGAACGACGTATCCAAACTAGTTGACATGGATGCCCTCAAACGACCCGCCCGAACGAGTTTACATGGGAGCCCACACAACCGAAAGGAAGGGACAAGGGAGAGCCAGGCAAATGAGCTACACGAAAGTGCACAAAGCCAACATCGGGTCACAACTTAGCATTTTCAATATGGGCTCGTTCACCTAGGCGTGCCCTCGCCCAACCTACCCGAACAAGTTCACACGGACGCCCTCGCCTGAATCGACCTGTCATGCCCCCAAGCCTATGGTAGTCTTCCAACCATGCTAGGTGAGGTGCGGCACTACCAACTGTTTTCTTTTCACAAATACTTACGATTGTAGACTATGCCTTAACATTCCATACTTAGTTTTATTTTCGTTACCAAGTATTATTATGTTTCCTTTATACCAATGAATACCCATACACATTCATTATCAACAACATTATACAAGAGAAATGCACAATAGTATAAAGGGAGGGGCAACTTCCTACAATATGAGTCTATCTGAATCAATATAATATACAATCTTCACTTTTACAAAGCATAGGCTAAGTCCTTGGGAAGCCCTAAATTTATACTTAGCCAAATTTCCAACTTTGGTAAAATCAATTGCCCATCTCGTCGGCACCTCCGCACAGTCACCGAATGACTCACCAACCCGTCGTTCACCTCGTCGCACGTCTTCACCCAGCTCACTCTTCGTTGGTCAGCAAATGCCCAAAGTGTGTATACCTGCCGACACGCAGTCCCACTTGCCAACCCTTGGCAAACACCCAAATCATGTGAAACAACACATAGTACCGCCTGCCCAACTCTACGACCTCCGGTTCCAACCTTCGTCTCCACCATTCCATCGTGCACGGTGCACCCTCACTCGGCCGCTCATCCGCATGCCTTCATCGTGTTGACCAACTCACCTCCGTGCACGGTGCGCCCTACCTGTTTCACCCGTTCAACACTTCGATTTGTTCGTTTAGCGGATGCCCTACCTGGGCCGCCCGTCATGCACACCTGCATGGATGCCCTCACCAGGCCGCCCATCATGCATGCCTACCCGGACGCCCTCACGGTCACCTGCATGCCCAACTCGGGTCACTTGTCATGCAGTCCTGCATGGACGCCCTCACCCGGGTAGCCCCTCGTGTAGCTCTGCATGGGCGCCCGCCCGGGCCACCCGTCATGCAACCCTGCACAGTGACTTCATCCAACTCGCACTTCCACTCCACCTTCGCCCTGTGTCCAAGTGCTATGTTGAGAGATGATGATCGAATGATCAATGTCCAAATGAACTCCATGCCTTGTTTGTTTATACGAGTAGCAAGGTGAGGTCTTGGCTACCCAGCCAACCTGCCAATGCCCCCATCTCCATCGCAAACATGAGTCGACCTTCCCTTCAAATGCCCACACGCATGGTCGGCCTTGCATCATTTGTTGGTTGGCCCGTGGGATGAGCCAACCGCTCCCCATGCCTATATAACACATCCACCCAACCTTTCATGCACTTGTATTACTCCATAACACTTCGCACACCAAGGTCAAGCTCACATTCTTCTAAACCGCACATTCATTCAAGCCTCCATTCGCGGTCGTACTTCGGGCAGAATGCATTCAGGACAGTAGGTCCTTACATCCTCCTCCACTTGAAGTCGTTGTCGTCCTCGACAACATATCATCCTAGTAGCTATCCACCAAGATCAATAATGTCTGTCTCATCCATGATGTCAATTCCTCCACATATTGTAAACATCCCTACAACATATGTAGAACCACTATCTCCATCATTTCTCTCCTTGGCAACCATCTGTCACCAAGATCACCATACCAGGGTATACACCTCATTGGTATGTCATACACTGGAAATCATCTCAATCCATGATCACCGACCATCTCATTACAATCTCCACATGCTTCTCTCCATCGTGGAAGGTTGGCCCCTCCATCTCAAGCTACATGCTTCCTGCAACCTCTCGTATCGACCTCATCATGTGTCATCTCTGTGTGAACTGCTGCCATGATACTCCAACACAATGCCAACATATCTCTATACACTGGATCCCCTCATGACTCGAACTAGTTGGGTGGCTAATCCAACTTTCAAGCTCAAACCATGAGAATGCACATCCTCATTCCATCATCATTCGTTTCTCAGAACATCCCATCACATCCTCAACTCGATCAAGAATCCATCTCCATACAAGTGTAAGCCATGCTCAGGTCCATGAATTAGCCCTCATCTCATATGCAACATGTTTTCCATGATGTCCGGTACTAATGTGTTGCACAAAATCAGCCACATCTATCCCAACATCATCCATATGTGTATCTCCTCAATATGAAGAGATCTCCTCCTCAAACCAACTCTCAATGTGCCACATTCAGGTCCATGAAGCAACCTCCATCATATCTGCAATGTGCCATCCCTCAAGTCTGCCATAGAAACAAGTATACACCTATCTCATCTATCCATGTGCTGCCCATGATCATAGATCAATGAGTTCCCATGTGTCAAAGGTGGTTGAGTCTCAGCTCAACCCATGCTCAAGTGTTGCCACCAAGGCATCATCATCGTTGTAACTCCATCACTCCAAAGTATCTCATATCGATCCTCCACATCAAGTCACTCTTTCAAGCCATTCCCATACATGTACTTGAAAGTATGCATCCCATCCTGCATCAAAGTCTCTAACCTCAGCTCCTCAATGCATTATATCCTCTAAGTCCACCATATATGAAGTCCCTAAAAGTCACAACAACCTCATGTCATCATGAGCTCCATGAGTCATCTCCAACCAATATCTCAGCAAGCATACAAGTCTCGGCCCAAAGGTCTCTGCAAGATGTCTCAACTCTCCATGTAGTAGGAATGCTCCATAGTCTGCTCACAACTCTATCCAAGTTTATGGCCTTGTTGTACAAGAGTTCACAACCTCTTCATTGGCTCATAAGCAAAACATCTCCATGTCACATAAGCAATTCCAACTGCACAACATCCCTGCCTTGGCACTCCTCATTGGATGCCCATAAGTGACACCTCTACAAGTGCACCTGCATAATGTCCCTGCATAAGACTGCCATGCTCCATGTCTCCAACCTCATGTCCATGACTAAGTTGCCCATGTAGTCCAAATAGACCCATCACAACAATCGATCATCCTCATCCAAGTCTGCAATCTTCGGTCGAGTGAGCTTGGTCACCCAACCATATCATCATCACATGAGTCTCTTCCATCATAGCTCCCCCACTAAAGGGTCCACGAAGACTTGCTCTTGGTCTCGGCCATGAGAATTTCACCCAAGTATCATCAACTCAAGTGTGTGCCCTCCAATTTACCCATGAGTCATGCCGGGCACTTAGCCAATTCTCCATGTGGCTAAAGCATGACCCAATCCTTCGCAACGATCATCATGTTCCACCCTTGTCACGGGCCTTTGTACATTCTACCATAAGGTCATAAACAACCCCAACAAGTCTTGCAACATTCAACAATCCTTGCTTCTCCGTACAAGGTCTCATCATAGACATCCATGGTAAGATGCTCCCCTGCATCGACAAACTAATTTTTCTCTTCCCTGCATATGGTCCATCTACCAAATGCTCAAGTGAAACACAAGTATCAATAGTACTTACATCATCATCATCATGAGGCTCCTCCATATGAGTATCCTCATCCATCCATGTCTACAAACTGCACGATATTGGTCCAACTTGATCAACCTTAAGTTCTTCCTCCATAGTTGTCACATCTGCAACATCCTCAATAATCACGACTTCCTCTTCTTTGTCAGCACAATCTGCAACTTCATCTTGCTCCATTGTCCAACCAAGTTGAAGAAGTTCATCTTCAACATTCTTTTCCAAGACTTCAAGCTTCTCTCGAATCTGGGGATTCTCTTCTTTCATCCACTTCAACCTGTATAAGGTAAGTAAGAGCTTCCCTTCGCATTCTTCCAAACCTGGCATGTCTTGTCATTCAGCTTGGTCCAAGCACTAAGCTTCACCTCTGATAAACCTGTTTCATCATTCACCAGGTTCTCCCTGCAAGACTGAGCTAGCTCTTGACTCCACCTGTTACCTGCAAAACTTGAACTCCCTTTAAAGTCTTCGGTCTTTGTAGAATCAACTTCTTTCGTCTGCACTTCACCAAAATCAGCTCTGATACCACCTGTCATTCCCCCAAGCCTACGGTAGTCTTCCAACCATGCTAGGCGAGGTGCGGCACTACCAACGATTTTCTTCTCACTAATACTTACGATTGTAGACTACGCCTTAACATTCCATACTTAGTTTTATTTTCATTACCAAGTATTATTATGTTTCCTTTATACCAGTGAATACCCATACACATTCATTATCAACAGCATTATACAAGAGAAATGCACAATAGTATAAAGGGAGGGGCAACTCCCTGCAATATGAGTTTGCCCAAATCAATATATTATACAATCTTCACTTTTACAAAGCATAGGCTAAGTCCTTGGGAAACCCCAAATTTATACTTAGCCAAATTTCTAACTTTGGCAAACTCAGTTGCCCAGCTCATCGGCACCTCCGCATGGTCGCTACACGAGTCACCAACCCATCATTCACCTCGTCGCATGTCTTCACCCAGATCTCTCTTCGTTGGTTAGCAAACGCCAAAACCATGTATACTTGCCCACACGTAGTCCCACTTTCCAACCCTTGGCAAATGCCCAAATCGTGTGAAACAACACGTAGTACTGCCTACCCAACTCTACAACCTCTGGTTCCAACCTTCGTCTCCACCATTTCATTGTGCATGGTGCACCCTCACCCAGCTGCCCATCTGCATGCCTTCACTGTGTCGACCAACTCACCTCCGTGGATGGCGCCCCCTACCCGGTTCACCTATTCAGCACTTCAGTTTTTTCATTCAGCGAACGCCCTACTTGGCTTGCCCATGATGCATGCCTGCATGGATGCCCTCACCTGGCCACCCATTATGCACGCCTACCCAGATGCCTTCATGGTCACCTGCACACCTAGCTCGGGTCACCCATCGTGCAATCCTGCACGGACACCCTCACCTGGGTCGCCTATCGTGCAACTGTACACGGGTGCCCACCCGGGCCCCCCATCATGCAGCCCTGCACGACGACTTCGCCCAACTCGCACTTCCGCTCTGCCTTCACCCTGCGTCCAAGTTTTGTGTTGAAAGATGATGATCAAAGGAGTGCCTGATGGTGAAACATTGGTGGGCATCCGGTTTGTGCGACGACTTGGCACGGGTTCTTGGGTGACTCGGGTGAGTACCCGCCCATTGTGCAAGTGTGAATAGTGTGACTTGGTGAAGTGTTGAGATTGTTAATGGAGGTGTGTCTCGGGCAGAGGCGCCCGTGTGTGGCGACTTGGAGGCGCGCCCAAGTTGGGAAAACAACACGATCATGCGACAAGGTGAACGAAGGGTTGGTGAGTCGTGCGGAAACCGTGCGGAGGTGCCGACGAGCTGGGTAACCGAGTTTTCCGAAGATTGTAAAATTGGCTAAGTGTAAATTTGGGGTTTCCCAAGATGTAACTTGTACTTTGTAAACGTGAATATTGTATATATTGATTTGGGCAGACTCATATTGCAGGGAGTTGCCCCTCCCTTTATACTGTTGTGCATTTCTCTTGTATAATGTTGTTGATAATGAATGTGTATGGGTATTCATTGGTATAAAGGAAAGATAATAATACTTGGTAACGAAAATAAAACTATGGAATGTTAAGGCATAGTCTACAATCATAAGTGTTAGAGTCGGTTTGTTCAACCCTCCCTCGGAGATCAAAACCTCTTTTTCTACATTTCATTTTAGGTGTCCCATTCTTCTTAATCACCTGCATTCCATTTAGGAGCATCTATCATTGGGTCTTGTCCCCATACTTCACTCATGTCATTCACCTATTGGTTAATGTTTGTTCATAAAAAAAAAACATATACAATTTTCTTTTCATCAAAGTTGCAAAAGTTGTCTTTAGGGTTTTAGTGTCAAGTAGGGCTAGGGTGTCATTAGGGTTTTGTCAATAAATGCTTCAAAGTGTCTAATAATTCTAGTAGGCCATGAGGATGTTCATAATAATTTTTTATTCCAGATGTCTCATAGCCAATAATGCTTGAGAATGATTCTTCTTATAAACTTTGTTTTGAAGAAGAAATCGTCAAATGTAGTTTTTGTAATAAATATGTAATTTTTTTAAAGTTTTTCAAATTCTACAGTTCTTCAGTGCAGCCCTGGTCATCCTTTGCCGAAATCCAAATGCCATCGTCCCTGCAAAAAATTGTCAAAAGTTTCATAATTTCAGCCAAAAATCAAAGAGGAAACAAAAAGAATAGAGTTGTATTAAAATGAAAAAAGTGCCAAAGCTAAAACATAAGAAAGTGGGTTTTTGAGAGAAAAAAATCAAACCCATCATTGTATTAGACACTTTCATTGTTTGAAACATCCATTGGGTATTCCAAGAGGTAAATTGAAATCCCCTTAAGTTTTGGAGGAGTGAATTTTGTGTTTGAAGGCCAAGACTGTGTGTTGGAAGTGAGCACGACACATTGGAGGAGGTCGTGGTGCACATAGTCCATGCAACGCATTGGGAAAATTTCCACTGTGTAAAATTGCACTGTCACGGCGCATCAAGGAGGTGTGGTGCACAAGGTTTGTGCGCGGCGCACAGAGCCGATAGGCCAAATTCATATCCCCACTGTCATCAAAAATCAAACAATGCCATTTCCTTTGCTCCAAGTAAGTTTGAGAGTTCTTGCTATTGAATTTAGCTTGTGTTGGGTATTGTTTGGAGGGAATATTTAAAGGTTTAAAGTTTGAGAATATAAACCCTATATATATCAAAATCTGCTCCTTTGGGTTTTGAAATTAGTGT
The DNA here is from genome assembly GCA_000404065.3 of Pinus taeda. Taxonomy (NCBI): domain Eukaryota; kingdom Viridiplantae; phylum Streptophyta; class Pinopsida; order Pinales; family Pinaceae; genus Pinus; species Pinus taeda. The sequence goes on from APFE030979899.1 coordinate 26,928, forward strand.
TTTAAAATTGTGATTTTGGTGCCAAGTCTCCTTTCTCACCTGTGAACCTTTCCCTTTCATAATTCTAAATGCCCTAACCTCCCAAAATACTCATTCCTTGCTTCCCATTTTCCCTATCCTAAATCCTACCATTCCCTATCGTTTTCACTCTCCCATATCATTTGTATCAAATTCCCAAACCCCACATCCCTAAACACAGTCAAGTGATTGTTATTACACCTTAATCTCACTTGACAACCCACTTTCCCACTGTTTCATATTCCTCACAGTCCGTGATTTCCCTTTGGCACATTTGGCATTGAAAACCAAACACCTATTTCTCATTTTCAAACCAAACCAAACACATACTTGATATACACCCTTGCAGCACCATGACAGAGACAGATTCATCATATGAGCAAGAACATGAGCAAGACAGTGACTCAACCACTGAGCTTAATGTACCGAGAAGGCCTCAAAAGGGTGGCAGACATGTTAGAGAAGATCCCACTTCCTTGAATCGATTATAGACCTACCCGCTTGCAATGGCATGATTTCAGCAACAGTCATGCTTTAAGTATTGTGAGATGATTACTCAGATCCAGCATCATCCGAAGTTAGTTCAGTTGTTCGTTTTACATCTGCATGATCTTCATGTTACTCTTACTGGAGTAAACTTCACCTTGACACCAGAAACCATCTTCAGGCCACTGGGATACCAAATATAGGTGAAGAGTGGAACAAGAGACAATAGCTGAATAGAGCATATTATGAACCTTACATCAGGCCTATCTATTTGAGGTAGCTCAACGAAGTATTCCCATTCCAGTTTATGAAGGAATCTTATGCGCCATTGATGAGACTCATTATCAAATACTTCAGTTGTGAAGGCCACTTCTCACGCCTCTATGCATACCATATTAGTTTATTGATGCATTTCATGAGAGTGAGGTTGATGAACATTCCATATTTCATGTGCCGAAACATCGAGAGGATGACTGCTCTTGTTCAGAAGAAGACTCTTGAACAACAGTACAACAACATTTACCACTATGCGCTCATCAAGATCATTGTAGTACATCAGCTTGGCCTGTAGGGTATCACATGGGAAGACTTCATTTTCCATGAATTATTCACAACATCAATAGCTCATCAGGAGGTTTTCCATCATGCAGGTGAACCATCACATCAGCATGGAGGTTGGGAGGCAGAGACTACTAGTGTGTCGACATATGTCACCTATCAGAGAGGCATGATGGGATTGTTTGCAGCAGCCTGATGAGTACTATCTCCACTTGGGATGGATGGGGTCTCATTTTCGTCATCAACAACACAGGTATAGGTACAAGTTAGAGGCAAGAAGCCTATGCATGATGAGGACCCTTCAAGAGGCCAAGACACTGATTTCATCCTCATTGATGATATGAGCTCTCCTAGCTTAAAGTTGAGGGAGATTATTCAGGAGCAGAAAGCTGAGATAGATGTATTGACCGACAAATTGCAGAGAGATCAATGGGTCATAAACTATTTGGAGCAGCAAAACAAGCAATTGGAGGATCAACATATAGTCATGGAGTTGCAAAACATTCAGAGGAACCGTCAGGGTGTCCAAAGGAGGAGGGTGGAGCTCACTTTGCTTGAGCAAGAGATCAGTGATGATCAAGAATCTTGGCTTGAGAGGATAACCATCCACTTATAGAAGCTGCTGGCGAAGGAAAACAAGGACAAGGACATGCTTAGGCACATGAAAAATCATTATTGGGCATGAACTCATGTTTGCAAAGTGAGGATCAAGATCCTGAAGGCAAGACTAAGGAGGGCACTAAAACAACATAAAAGGCAAGATCGTCTCTGAATCTTGACCAAATCCTCTTTGGCTGAGCATGATATTTGATGAGGCACCTTCGGTCCAAATTTCAACAAATTTGGAGAAAATTTTGTCAATCTTGAAATTTTGGGCTTCAAAACAGGTTTTCCTACCCAACGCGTAGCACCACTTGGCACGCGCTTATAATTGGGAGATCCACTGGAGGAAAACATTACATATTTTGATTTTTCATCAAAATTTATGCATGCTCATGGATTAGCTAAGGATTTCATCAAGTTTTGGGTTGCCTAAAGGGTCAAAAACACCCTAAAAATGACCTTTCTGCCACCTTTTGCACCCACAGGAAGCAGTCTTGGGCGATCGAAGTTTTGGAGGGCCAAATGACATCACAATCTAGAAATTCCACTTGGTTTGGAAATTAGACAGGTGGGGCTTTCCAACGAGATATCATGAGCTCAATTTGGACTTCGTCAGGGCCTCAAAATCAGCTCCAAAGTTGTGCTACGCATACAGGTTTCAAGCGCGGCGCATAGAGGATTTTTGGCTTATTTTTCACTGTACAGCTCAGAAATTCACCCAGTTTTGACTAGTTTTGCTTTTTGATGTAACTATTGATTTATCTTGATATAAGTTGATGAACATGATCTAATATTGGCCCATTTTTACTTCTTCTATAGGATTCATTCACTAAAAAGTGAAAATTAAATGAATGAATCAGTTTCCTTCCATATAGAGGCAAGTTGTTTGATTGCCTAGATTTCAGTGCTTTGTTTAGAATTGGTTGAAACAGCTCCTAGAATGATGAGCTCGACCCCTAGAGGAATGGGAATGGGTAGTATTTTCTATATCATGTATTTTTTGAGTCATTTTTAGGGTTGGACACTTGGGATTGTTTGGCACATCATTGTACATTCTATCTCTGCATTTTTCGCTAAGGAAAGACCAAGGTTTTGCAGCACTTGTTGGGATCCATGTGGCTCTATGTTTTGATGATGTTTTTCTCTATGTAATTGTAAGTTCATTGATGTTTATATGTATCATTTTCCCTTCTCTTTTCTTCCGAAATTAAACAAATGAGTGATTAAGGTAGAATCCATTGGACTACTATGCTCTGCCTTGAAATTTTGTTTAATTTTACATGTTTTCATCCGTTTGAGGAGGACTCTTGAGACTCTCTTGCCATCCTTGGCTCTTCACCAGTCTAATCCATCCATTCATTCAAATCTAAAGTATCAAAACAATTTCCTACCTTTCCCCAACCAAAACTCTGCAAAAAATTTGGCCTCATCCCTAGACCCAAATTTGCCTTTCCCTTTTTCCAACACAAAACCCCCAAAAAACTCAAATCAAATCCTTTCACTTCATACCTGGCTAAGATTAGTTGTTAAAATAGTCATCTCAAACCTCATTGATTATCTTTTGCTGAGATTGACCAGGAGAGAGCCCTCTCCTGTCCTCGTAGGACTAGCTACGATGCTGAGAGTGGTTTGATGTGGACCTAGAATCTTACCTTTTCAACCTGAGGTAAATCTAGGCTCTAACATAGTGGCGACCATACTGGGGAACTGATTTGATTGTTTGTTAGCATTCTTCATTTTGAAACTACAGACAGAGTCTAAAGATTAGCTAGGTAGCCTTCGAAACGCTTTTGCTTTGCATTAGCGCAAGTAGATAAACGCTACTTCAGTCAATCTCTGGTCTAGTCTCATTAACGGAAAATCTAGCTTACAACCACCCCAGTGCATTTGATGATTCTAAGTTGTGGATGATAAGCTTAGGGTTTGATAGGCTTAGAAAGTTGTTTATGTCCATTTGATCTTTCGAAAATAGCACACTGGCTTCGAGGAGATATACTAGAGCTAATCCAGACCCAAATCCTCCCCCTGTCTATGAAAATCCCAATTTGATTCCACGACTTCTTTGTCAAGAGAGTTCTAAAACTCCCATGTTCAAATCCCGTTCATGCCCTACAATTTTCAAGTGTCTTGAAGAACTTGATTTTGATGCACAGTTTGAGTTATCATTGTTTGAAACCAAATCCGAAAGTGTTGTTGATTCCACAGTCTCGAATCCAGACTTTGTTGCAGCTCTTGAAATTGAAAAATCCAATAATTCCATTGATAATTTTATTTTAAGATAGCTCCATACCAAAATTGAGGCTTCAAATATCGCTGATTTCCTGGAAACTACATCTGCCACCCTTGGATCTTTCGTCACTGCATTCAACTCAAGGATTCCCACCGAACCACCCTTCATTCCCACTATCCCTGTGCATCCTATTGTCACATATCAAAATTCTGCAGTAAATTTGCCTCCATCTACTCCTTCTACATCCAAAATTGCTTCTCCTCCGCATGCCTCCTCGTACACCTCACACATTGGCTGCACCCACTCCCCCTACATCCCCCATTATGAATCCACCAAGAGTGATGGCTGCCTATTTTGCACCTCTCATGTTGCCTCAAGTTTTAGATGATATGCCCGCAAATTATCAGAGCAAAATTCCTTTGTTTGATGGCACTCCTCACAACATTATCGCTCAACAACATGTGGACAAAATGGCAGATTTCTGTGACTTCCATGAGATCGATGCAAAATATGTGACAATGAGATTTTTTGCACAGACATTTAGTGGTGAAGTTAGAAAATGGTTCAGATCTTTTCCCACTGCTAGTATTGCTACATTGGACGATCTACAAAGACAATTCTTAGATCATTGGGAAATCAAGAAAAATCCTCTTCAAATCCTTCATGAATATGAGCATATCAAGCGGAATGTCGGTGATTCCATTCAAGATTACTGTATTAGATTCAATTTAGTTTACAAAGCAATTCCTGATCATCTAAGGCCACCCATGGGGCTAGCCATGATGAAGTTTCTGGATGGTTTTGATGTTGACATGGCTTATCAACTAAGAGAGAGAGAGAGCCTACTACAATTGAAGATATGAAGAAGATCGCAGTCAACGTTGAAGCAAATCTGCTGGCCAAGAGGTCTAGAGCAAGAGCAGAAAAGAAGGTCACAATAAAAGAAGAGTCATTTTCGACAGATCAATTACTTCGGAAGGTGGAGCAGATGTTTGAAAGGGTGAAACTTGATAAACCTGAGCCACAAGTTAGAAATCCTAACTTCCTTGGCTAGCAATAGCCCAGCAGCCAGTACAACCACCTTTGCAACAAAATTTTGTGCATGGAACGAAATCTGATGAGGAAGAGAATGTGATAGGGGAAGAAAAACATTTCTTTACTCCAGATAATTTGCCTATTTATATTACTGAAGAGGAGGAGTATGTAGAAAGTTCAGTTGTACACAACGATACAGATTTCATTCTAGCAAATGACATAGTTTTGAAAGAAGAATCAAATGAATACCAAAGAGGTTATATGAATTCTTTGTCCGCCCATCAGCGGTAGTATTCACTTAGAAACAGAGATGTGCCTGTTAACCCAATTCAGAAGAGGAAGGAAGTTGTAGCATTAAAGAGTGATTCACCTGTTGTACAAAAGAAAGGGAAAGAGGCAGTTGATCCTAATATTAGTAAATCACCATCAACAGGAAAATCAAATCAGCCAATTGTATCGAAAGAAAAGGAAAAGAAAGATGTCCCAGTCAAAGAGGTAGAAAGGATTTTAGATTTTAGTTTAGAAAATGAAATTTCTAAATTGAAGGTATCCATCCCCTTGACTGAAATAATGAGGAACAACAGTTATAGAGGGAAAGTTTCTAAAATTTTGAATTTTGATCCAATGTCTGATATGGTGAATGTCGAAGATGATCAACCGGAATTGATTTTTGGGCCAGAATTGAATGGTTAGTCTCCAGATAGTGATGTGCCACATTTTTATATCAGTTTAAGGTTGCATGATTTTGTGTTACATAATGTTATGCTCGATTCTGGAGCTTCTCACAATCTTATGCCGAAGGCTATCATGGAGAAGTTGGGTCTGGACATCACTAGGAAATACCATGATCTTTATTCGTTTGATTCCAACAGAGTAAGATGTATTGGGCTCATCAAAGACTTGGTTGTAAGTCTGGATCAAATCCCAACGAAGAATGTTTTGATGGATATTGTTGTGGTGGACATTCCTCCCAGATTTGGAATGCTTCTTTCCAGGTCTTGGGGAGTGAAATTGAAAGGGACATTACAACTAGATTTCTCCTATGCAACGATTCCTGTGTTTGGCCAAATGAGAAAATTGTACCCGGAACAAAAAATGAAATACATGATTAAAAGCAAGGAGAAACCGATTAATCATTTGATTAATTATGTACATACAAATCTAGAGTCTTTTGTTTTGTATTCAGATAGTTTCAATGATATAGATAGTCATTTAGTTGAAGTAGCAAGTATTCCAGAAATAACAGAGAATTTCAGAGAAGTTTTAAGGAAAGAAGGACAAGAACAGCAAAACACCATTGAGCAATTAGCTGAAGATAATGGACAACAAGCAGGAAAAATAGAGCCAACAGAATTTCAACACTTAGAAGAAGATGAAGAGGGTCTGTGGACCATGGATTTCGATGGTGTAGTGGGAAATGAGGGTGTTGGAATTAGAATTTGGGTACGCAGTCCTTTCTCCGCTCCGAACAAAGTGCCTAGTAATGTGCAGGTATGTTCTTACAAGTTAGCTTTTGATTGTTCGAATAATGAGGCTGAGTACAAAGCTTTGATTGCTGGCCTAAAATTTTTAAGAAAGCTAAATGCCAAGAAGATTTCAGTATATGGCGACTCTGAATTGGTGATTAATCAAGTTGAAGGCGAATATCAAGCTAAGCACCCTTGGATGCAGGCTTACCGAAATGAAGTCCTAGATATCCTGAAATTGTTTTCAGATTATACCTTGACGTGTGTACCTTGTATTCAAAATGGCATTGCTGATGCACTTGCTAAGGCAACAACTAGTTTGAAGATTCCAATGAACTCCAGTAATAAATTTGAAATCCGTGTCAAGCATCGTCCAACTGTCCCGGACAATCAGAGATATTGGCAAGTTTTCCAAGACGATGAGGAGATTGATGATTTTCTACAAAACAAAGGTAAGTTCAAAGATACCTCAATTGATGTAGAACATGATGATGGTGAAGAGTATGTGCAGATCAATCAAATGGAAGTGTTGCAGCTAAAGGATAACATTATTCCTAAAGGCCTGATACCTTTAGAAGAACTCTTTGATCAAGATGACGTAGCCCGCAAACCAACATTGCAGCCAACAAAGAAGGGTGTTGAAGAGGTCAATATCGGAACAGCTGCAAATCCAAAAATGGTAAAACTATCCAAAGCATTGCCACAAAAGGTAAAAGCCCAATATATCATTTTTTTGTCATCTTTTGCTGATGTGTTTGCTTGGGACTATTCTAACTTGAAGACATATGATACCAATATAATTTAGCAGACTATTCCCATTAAGCCTAATCAGAATCCTTTCAGACAGAAGTTGAGAAGGTTAAATCGAAAACTGTTTCCATCAATTGAGAAGGAGATAAACAGGTTGCACAAATCAGGAATCATTGTTCCCATCAGGTTTTCTATCTGGATCTCTAATTTGGTGCCCGTACGAAAGAATACAAGTGTGATTCACTTGTGCATTGATTTTAGGAATCTTAACAAAGTTTCATTGAAGGAAAATTATCCATTGCCCCAAATGGATCATATACTTCAGTGAGTAGTTGGGGAATCTCATATGTCACTACTCGATGGTTATTCTAGATATAACCAAATTTTGGTCCATGAAGATGACCGATACAAAAACGTTCACCACTCCATGGGGAACTTTTCATTACGCTAAAATGCCTTTCGGTTTGAAGAACACGGGTGCCACATTTCAACGGGCAATGGACTTGGCTTTAGCAAATGAGAAGGATGCCTTTTTGGTTATGTACCTTGATGATCTGACCGTGTTTTCCAAATCAGATGAAGAACACATGTATCATTAGAAATTTGTCTTTCAAAAGTGCAGAAAATATGGTGTGTCATTGAATCCGAAGAAGAGCTTGTTTGCAATGGATGAGGGCTAACTACTTGGGCACATTATCTCAAAAGATGGCATTCGTATTGATCCAACACGTGTGAAGCGATTCAGCAAATTGACCTACCCTAGAATAAGAAGGAGATTCAATCTTTTAATGGTAAGATGAATTTTTTACGCCGTTTTGTACCTAATCTTGCTGAACACTTAAGAGAAATTACAAACATGCTTAAGAAGGAAAGCCAAGTGAAGTGGACAGAAGAAGTTGTAAAAGCTTTCAATTTAGTCAAATTGGCTCTTTCTTCAGCTTCGGTTCTAATCAGCCCGGATTACACTCAAGATTTTATATTGTTTTCATTTGCTTCGGAGCATATTATGGAAATTGTGTTAATGTAGAAAAGAGATGAGCATGAAAGACCAATTGCTTTCTTTAGCCGAACTATAAGAGATGCAGCCTTGAAGTACAACATAATTGAAAAGCAAGCCCTTGTGCTTGTGAAAGCATTGAAATATGTTCGGGTATATATTCTGCATTCTCATACTTTGGCTTATGTTCCTAATGCTGCTGTCAAGGATGTTTTAGTGCAGACAGATCCGGAAGGAAGATGAGGCAAGTGGATTGTAGCTTTGTTGGAGTACGATGTGGAGATAAAGCCCACCAAGCTTGTTAAAGGACAAGGATTGGAAAATTTAATGGCTGAATCAAACTTTCATGCCTTAGACATAAATTTGATCGCTACTATGTCCGATGAGAATGAGGAAGTATCATCAATTCAAGTATCCGAAATGTTTGTTCTTTCCCCGTGGTATTCAGATATCATATATGTGCTACAAAATGTGTCACCACCACCCAACATGACTAGAAACAAAAAGTAGAACTCTCAAATTAAAGGCTGCTAAGTTTTGCATTCTAAATTCTACACTTTATTGGAAAGATCCTGGTGGTGTTCTGTTGAATTGTTTGGTGGAAGAAGAAGCGAAGCAAGTCATGGAAGATTTCCATAAAGGAGATTGTGGCGGTTCCCTTTTTTGGAAAAAAATGGCAAATAAAATTCTGAGGGCGGGATACTATTGGCTGACATTGTTTGCTGATGTATATAACGTTTTAAAGAGCTGTCATAAATGTCAGATTTTTGAAGGAAGGCAGAAATTACAACCTTTTCCACTTAAGCGCATTGAGGTGAGTGCCCCTTTTCAGCAATGGGGGTTGGATTTCATTGGTGAAATTCATCCCTCTTCTTCCGGTTAGCATCGGTGGATTCTCATGGCAACAGATTATTTCACGAAATGGATTGAAGAAATTCCCACCAAACAAGCTACGAATGCGGTAATTATTTCATTCCTCGAGAATAACATCTTTTCTCGTTTTGGTTTCCCGAATAAGTTAATCATTGATAATGCGACAACTTTCAAATCAAAGAAGATGATTGAGTTTTGTAACAAGTATAAAATCATTTTGGGTCACTCAACTGCCTATCATCTGCAAGGCAATGGGTTGGCAGAGTCTTCTAACAAATCTTTAGTCAACATCATTAAAAAGTTACTGGAAATAAACAAGAATAATTCACATAAGAAGTTGGTCAATGCACTTTGGGTAGATCAGATCAGTCAAAAGAAATCCATTGGTATGTCCGTCTTTGAGCTTGTTTATGTCATTGATACAGTGTTTCCTACCTCTTGAGTAGCTCCAGTAGTCAAACTTCTTCAAGAAGCCAGCAGTGAAGAAGATCATATGCAAAGAAGACTAAACCAAATGGTCCATTTGTAGCAGACAAGAGAAGAAGTTTTCCAAAACACATCAAAGTTGCAGGAGAGGATTAAGAAAATCTGTGACAGAAAAGCAAAGGCAGACAAATTCCAATTGGAGGAAGTGGTTCTGAAATGGGATGCAACGAATGAGGAAAAGGGTAAGCACGGTAAGTTCAAAAATCTCTAGAAAGGTCCCTTCAAAATTGCTGCATATCGTGGTCAAAATGCTTTTTTTCTGAAGGAGATGAACGGGGAAGAATGTCCTGGAGGGTCAGTCAATGGTCGGCTGCTCAAGTGGTATCATTTCTGAGAAATTTTTTGCTGCTTACATTGTCATTGTATATACCATTTTAATTTCAGTTTCATTGCAAGAGTGTGCTGTAATATTTTCTTCAGTCTAGGGCCTGAAGTGAAGGTTATAATTCTAAAGAAGGATTTTAGTTTTGGGTTTAGTTTGTCGAGTCATTTTTTGGTTTCATAATTGAGACGGTTTGAGTCAAGTTTCAATAAATAAATTGAGTCAAAAGTCTTGTGTGGATTTCTCGAAATAATGGACTCCATAGCCCAATGGATGAAGGCACTACCTACTCTCCCAGAAGTCTATAGTTCTTGGCACCTCCAAAGAGCTACCATCCCCATTGGAGCCAATGTTAGAGTTGGTCTGTTCAACCCTCTGTCAGAGATCAAAACCTCTTTTGTTGCATTTCATTTTAGGTGTCCCATTCTGCTCAATCACCTGCATTCCATTTAGGAGCATCGATCCTCTACTGGAAGGGTCTTGTCCCCATACTTCACTCATGTCACTCACCTACTAGTTAATGTCTATTCATAAAAAAAAAACATATACAGTCTTATTTTCATCAAAGTTGCAAAAGTTGTCTTTAGGGTTTTAGTGTCAAGTAGGGCTAGGGTGTCATTAGGGTTTTGTAAATAAATGCTTCAAAGTGTCTAATAATGTGAGTAGGCCATGAGGATGTTCATAATAAGTTTTTATTCCAGATGTCTCATAGCCAATAATGCTTGAGAATGATTATTCTTCAAAACTCTGTTTTGAAGAAGAAATCGTCAAATGTAGTTTTTGTAATAAATATCTAATTTTTTTTTTAATTTTCAAATTCTACAGTTCTTCAGTGCAGCCCTAGTCATCCTTTGCCAAAATCCAAGTGCCATCATCCCTGCAAGAAATTGTCAAAAGTTTCATCATTTCAGCCAAAAATCAAAGAGGAAACAAAAAGAATAGAGTTGTATTAAAATGAAAAAAGTGCCAAACCTAAAACATAAGAAAGTGGGTTTTTGAGAAACAAAAATCAAACCCATCATTGTATTAGACATTTTCATTGTTTCAAACATCCATTGGGTATGCCAAGAGGTCAATTGAAATCCCCTTAAGTTTTGGAGGAGCGAATTTTGTGTTTGAAGGCCAAGACTGTGTGTTGGAAGTGAGCGCAGTGCATTGGAGGAGGTCGCAGTGCACATAGGCCGCGCAGTGCATTGGCCAAATTTCTGTTGTGTAAAATTTCACTCTCGCGGTGCATCCAAGAGGTGCGGTGCACTGGGTTTGTGTGCGGCACACAGAGACGACAGGCCAAATTCATATCCCTACTGTCATCAAAAATCAAACAACGTCATTTCCCTTGCTCCAAGTAAGTTTGAGAGCTCTTTCTATTGAATTTAGCTTGTGTTGGGTATGGTTTGGAGGGAAGATTTAAAAGTTTAAAGTTTGAGAATATAAACCCTATCTATATCAAAATATTCTCCTTTGGGTTTTGAAATTGGTGTTTTGAAAATGTGATTTTGGTGCCAAGTCTCCTTTCTCACCTGTGATCCTTTCCCTTTCATAATTCTAAATTCCCTAACCTCCCAAACTACTCATATCCCTACTTCCCATTTTCCCTATCCTAAATCCTACCATTCACTATCATTTTCCCTCTCCCATATCGTTTGTAGCAAATTCCCAAACCCCACATCCCTAAACACAGTCAAGTGATTGTTATTACACCTTAATCTCACTTGACAACCCACTTTTTCATTGTTTCATATTCCTCACATTCCCTCATTTCCCTTTGGCACATTTGGCATTGAAAACCTAACACCTATTTCTCATTTTCAAACCAAACCAAACACATACTTGATATACACCCTTGCAACACCATGACATAGACAGATTCATCATATGAGCAAGAACATGAGCAAGACAATGACTCAACCACTGAGCTTAATGTACCTTGAAGGACTCGTAAGGGTGACATACATGTTAGAGAAGATCCCAATTCCTTGACTCAATTGCAGGCATGCCCGCTTGCAATGACATGTTTTCAACAACAGTCATGCTTTCAGTATTGTGACATGATTACTCAGATCCAACATCATCCGGAGTGAGTTCAATTGTTCATTTTACATCTGCATGATGGTCATATTACTCTTTCTAGAGTAAACTTCACCTTGAAAACAAAAACCATCTCTTATGCCACCGGGATACCGAATATAGGCGAAGAGTGGAACAAGAGACAACAGCTGGATAGAGCATATTATGAACCTTACATCAGGCCTAGCTATATGAGGCATCTCAGCAGAGTATTCCCATTCTATTTTCTGAAGGAATCTTATGCGCCGTTGATGAGACTCATTATTAGATACTTCAGTTGTGAAGGCTTCTTCTCACGCCTCTATGCATACCATATTAGGTTATTGATGCATTTCACAAGAGTGAGGTTGATGAACATTCCATATTTCATGTGCCAAAACATTAAGAGGTTGACTACTCTTGTTCAAAAGAAGACTCCTAAACAACAGTACAACAACATTTACCACTATGCGCTCATCAAGATCATTGTAGTACATCAGCTTGGCCTGCAGGGTATCACATGGGAAGACTTCATTTCCTATGAGTTCTTCACTGCTTCAACAGCAAATCTGGAGGTTGTCCATCATGCAAGTGAACCGTCACATTATTATGGAGGTCGGGAAGCAAAGACTACTAGTGTGCTAACATATGTCACCTATTAGAGAGGCACGAGGGGATTGTTTGCAGCAGCCTGACAAGTACTATCTCCACCTGGGGTGGAAAGGGTCTCATTGCCATCATCAGCAACACAAGTATAGGTATAGGATAGAGGCAAGAAGCCTATGCATGATGAGGGCCCTTCAGGAGGCCAAGACACTGATTTCATCCTCACTGATGATGATATGAGCTCTCCTACCTTAAAGCTAAGGGAGATTATTCAGGAGCAGAAAGCTGAGATAAATGTATTGACTGACAAATTGTAGAGAGCTCAATGGGTCATAAACTATTTGGAGCAACGAAAAAAGCAATTTGAGGATCAACATATAGTCATGGAGTTGCAAAACATTCGGAGGAGCCGTTAGGCTGCCCAAAGGAGGAGGGTGGAACCGTTTGGCACATCATTGTACATTCTATCTCTGCATTTTTGGCTAAGGAAAGACTAGGGTTTTGTAGCACTTGTTGGGATCCATGTGGCTCTGTGTTTTGATGATGTTTTTCTCTATGTAATTGTAATTTCATTGATGTTTATGTGTATCATTTTCCCTTCTCTTTTTTTTTGAAATCAAACAAATGAGTGATTAAGGTAGAATCCATTGGACTGCTATGCTCTGCCTTGAAATTTTGTTTAATTTTACATGTTTTCATCCATTTGAGGAGGACTCTTGAGACTCTCTTTCCCTCCTTGGCTCCTTACCAGTTTGATCCATCCACTCATTCAAATCTAAAGCATCAAAATGATTGCCTACCTTGCGCCAACCAAAACTCTGCAAACAATTTGGCCTCATCCCCGGACCCAAATTTTCCTTTCCCTTTTTCCAACACAAAACCCCTAAAAAACTCAAATCAAATCCTTGCAATTCATACCTAGCCTAAGATTAGTTGTTAAAACGGTCATCTCAAACCTCATCGATTATCTTTTGCTGAGATTGACCCAGAGAGAGCCCTCTCCTGTCCTCGTAGGGCTAGCTATGAGGCTGAGCATGGTTTGATGTGGACCTAGAAGCTTACCTTTTTAGCCTGAGGTAAATCTAGGTTCTAACAGTAAGTATTGGTGAAAAGAAAATGGTTGGTAGTGTTACACCTCACTATAAGCAGTTGAAAGACTACCGCAGATGTTGGGGCATGACACGGACGCCCTCAAACAACCAACCCAAACGAGTTTACGTGGGTGCCCACACGACCAAAATGAACAGACAAGGGAGAGTCAGGCAAACAAACTACACGAACATGCATAAAGCCATCCTCGGGTCACAACTTAGCATTTTTGATACGGGCTCATTCGCCCGGGTGCGCCCTTGCCTGACCCACCCGAACGAGATGACACAGACGCCCTCGCCCGACCCACCTGAATGAGTTTACATGGGCACCCACACTACCGAAATGAAGGGACAATGGAGAGCAAGGAAAACGAGCTTCACAAATGTGCACAAAGGCCACCTGAGGTCACAACTTAGCATTTTTAATATGGCCTTGTGTGCCTGGGTGTTCCCTCACCCGACCCACCCAAACGAGTTTGCAAGGATGCCCTCGCCTGACCCACCCGAACGAGTTGACATGGACGCCCTTTCCCGACCCGCTCGAACGAGTTTGCACGGACGCCCTCGAACGACCCGCCCAAACGAGTTTACATGGACGCCCTCTCCCGAACGACCCACCCAAATGCTTTTGCATGGACACCCTCTCCCGAATGACCCACCCGAATGAGTTTGCATGGATGCCTTCACCCGACCCACCCTGTCATGCCCCCAATCCCATGGTAGTCTTCCAACCGTGCTAGGCAAGGTGCGGCACCACCGAACACTTTCTTTTCACCAATACTTATGTTTGTGGACTACGCCTAACCACTTATTCCTACTTATTTTGTGTTTCTCAACCAAGTATTATTTATTTATCCTTTATACCAATGAACACCCATACACATTCATTATCAACAACAATTATAAATGATGAACACAATTGCACAGTATAAAGGGAGGGGCAACTCCCTGAACAATGAGTCTACCCAAAAATATATTATAAAATAGTTTACAAAGATTTACAAGTATACTTGGAAACCCCAAGTTTCATACTTAGCCAAATTTACAATCCAAGGAAAAACTCAGCTGCCTAGCTCATCGGCACCTCCGCATGTGTAATGCCCCACTTAAATCTTATCCTACAAATTTGTTAATGTTTACATTATCTAAAAATATTCAGAAATATAGGTCTAATATAAATTCATGATTCCATTATTTAAATTCTCCACTTACCTTCTCAAATTGAATATTGGGTAGAATTTGGTCTCCTTCCATTAATTCAAAATGTATGAATTCATTTCACATTACCCAATGTACCCTCACATTTATTAAAGAGAAGACATAGTCCTCTCCTAACTCATTATATATATATATATTCATTTCACACTACCCAATGTACCCTCACATTTATTAAGGAGAAGGCATGGTCCTCTCCATATAATTAAATTTCACATTCCCCCATGTACCCTCACCTATTCTTGGGAGAAGACATAGTCCTCTCCAACTCATTATATATATATATATATTCATTTCACACTACCCAATGTACCCTCACATTTATTAAGGAGAAGGCATGGCCCTCTCCATGTAATTAAATTTCACATTTCCAAATGTACTCCTAGCTTAGTTGGGAGAAGAGAAGTCAACCATAGGGATGGGTGAGGAGTGAATGACATTAATGAGAGGTGGTTGAGATGGAGAAGGGAAGGAGGGTATAAAAAGGGAAGGGATAAGAGAGAAGGGGGGAGTTTTTGGGAGGTTTTGCTCATGATTGTGGGGGTTGGTTGTGATTGTTTGGACTTGTTATGATTTTGGGGAGACCTTGGAAACCTATGGAGGTTTCTTGGGTTTGAGAGGAGGAAAGTATTGTTATCTGGTTTGCACATTCTTCTTGAGGACACACTATATCTGGTTGGACTTGGGCACGGAGGGCTAGGGAACCTGTGGAGGTTTCCTGGGCTAGGAATTTGTTTCCTAGTAGGCTGGGTGGTAAATCCGGTTGGGTCGGTGAGAAGGAGCTGTCAGCTGGAGCTATCTGACAAAGGTATCATCATCAACCGCCGGAGCAGGTATTTTTCCATGAACTACTCTTATTAAGTTGATATCAATGGAATGCTCATCTTAATTTATGTTGTTTATGATAAAATGATTAGATGTTAAATGTTTAAAATTTTTCGAGAAGGTCAGAAAGGTTCTTTTATTACTTGCAAATCAACAGTATAATAGATCTGTTAGTCATAATAGAATAAGGCTCTAATAATAGGAATCGGGTTCTTACACGTGGTATCAGAGCGGGTTAAACCTCTAGGACCTATGGACCCTTATTTTGGCTTCCTTCTCAAATTGTTAATTTAATTTACCTCCTCTTTTATACTCTAATTATTTTAACCTCAAGCCCCCTTTCATTTTTATCAATAATATTTATATACTCGTCAAACCCAAGCTTGAGATTATGCAAGATTATCATTAACTTGAAAAGATCGAGAACGCGGGTAGTTCAATCTAACCTGCCCATTTTCTAAAAGCCATTACTGGTTCTCTTCTTGTAAACTGTGCTTCAGTTTCTGCTTTACGAGTTTATTTTTTTTTTATTTTTACAAAGTTCAGGCGTCTAGCAGTAAGCGCCAGCGATATATATTCTTCATCTTTGTATCTATTACAGATAAGTAAAGCCTTAGGGCTTGCTTTACACATGGAAGCCATAGCCAGCAACAGCTCTGGTTTCGACCCGGCTTCAAGCCCGAATGCATAGGGCTTCCCAAACTCCACAATGTTCTCAACCACATATCGATCTTGATTACATTTAACAGGCTTCCCAAGACTCATACGACTGCATGCGCATTGCAGAATCAAAGGCCGATTGCAGAGATTCCAGCCTGTGCTTCAGCACATCAGGAAACCTAATAATAAGCGGCGCCGACATGCCCAGCCCTCCCAAAGATTTGGAACCAACCACCTTCTTAACGACCTTCATCACATCGATTTCTTCCGAAGGAAGAGTCTGAGAACCATGAGGTCGAACAGCCACATTCACCACAAAATATGGAGCTCCCCACCCCTCAACTCTATACAACGCAGAAGAATGGGCCACGGACCAAGCGGGTGCCACAGCGTTAACGCCTACACCGCCGCCATTGGAAAAGAAGGGGCTGGGAAATTTCGGAACCAGGGGAACAGGAAGAGTGCCCTCCCCGGGCAAGCCATAGCTTGTATTTCTCTTGTATGATCTGGCTGGACAGGTTTGGATAGGTAGATGAATCTTAGTCTCTATAAGGCCCATTTATTGATATTATGTTTTGGATTCAGCACTATTAGGCTTATTCTAACCGTTTACAGCTAATCCAAGCCATATTTCGGTAGCTAAGCAACCAGTGCCCAATTCTTATAGTTGAACCATGTTATATAAGAAAATGAGCTATGTAAAGGCCCACATCTCAAAGTGAGATTATTGTGCAAATAGTGCTAGAGATTTTGATTCTTGAACTACTTGTAATTTCCAGATAATGGAAACCAACGGCAGGGTGCTTCATGGCGTCAGTGGCAATGGATATATTTGAAAAATTTGATGTTTATAGTATATACAATGCCGAATTTTCATAAGCTTTTCCAGGGGGATGTCTTAAGATTTAAATTGAACTGTACCATAGCAAAGTTCATGGGTTTCTGATCAGATGCATTCATACTCTGTTTCAAACTTTCAAATAACATCAGATAGTTTGCGAGATTTTGATAAATCGAGAAAATTTTCACTGTATCTCTTCCAAGGAAATTCAATCCCATTCTCAGGGCAAACATCCTTGAGAAACTATCCTTCACACAAACATTGACAGACCTTAATCAGAACAGTACTAATGATGCAAATAGTCTTGTTAATAAACTTGAGAAATTTTGTCATTACCTTGCTCATTTTATTCATCTAATTTGACAGCAATTGAACTGTCTTTCATCGTTGCACCAAGCCTTTTTAACAAGAACCTTCTTAGTTCCAGAAGTTGAAAGTCCACGAGTAGAAAGTTCCTGCCGTAACCCATCAACAGTCATAGCATTGATATCTATGTCTTTTTACTTTTGGAAGAATCTATTTCATTATCATCTTTGAGTGTTGATATTTTCTCTGAGATTGATTGGTTTCTCTTTTCATCAGCCACTGGATTTGTAATTTTAACGTCATCTTTACATTTCTGTGTATTCGTGTCTCCATCTTGGGAGTGAACTTTTGTGGACCCATCCCTTTCCTTAACAGAAATATCTGTACTGTCTCTGTCTCTAGATTGTTTGGTCGAGGGCGTGTTGTTTCTTTCCTTATTCACTGCCGAGTCTTTATTGTCAGTGGATATGTTGCCATCCTTCGACTTCAGTTCATCCATAATAGCTTTGTCAAGTCTAACTACCTGCAAAATTGATAGACTTGCCATTAGGGTTCTTAATGATTCACATTCATGCCCTTAATGATTCACATTCATGCTTTACCTGAATTTTCCCTTTCTATCTCAAATCCAAGTGTATTTTAATTATAATAATTGTCTTACTGGTTTCTGTATATGTGGTCTTTGCATTTGCCTGTAAGTCCCCTCAATCCTCCCATGATAGCCATTCTCATTAACAATCTACAATTATCAGAATCAGAAGTTAGGGGGGGCTGGGTCTTCACTATCATTAAATTGACAACATTGACACTTGTAATGGTCTGCCTATGTTCTTACGTTCACGTCTACATGGATGAAGCATTCGAATTTTGCAGTATGAGCTCACATAGGTGTACTTTTCTTACAGTCCAAACTGTCTTTCTACTTAGAGGACTCGGATATAGGTTTGACCATGGTGGAATATAGGTTTGACCATGGCGGAATTAGAGGAGATTGCTAAATTGGGTCATAAAGCTTTGAAAACCTCACGAAGAGACATAGCATATGTTGTTGCGATAGGAGGAAATGGTGCTACCACAGTTTCTGCAACCATGTTTTTTTTTGCTGCCAAGGTTGGAATTCCTGTCTTTGTTACTGGAGGTATTGGAGGAGTTCATCGACATGGAGAGATTTCAATGGATATTTCCTCTGATTTGACTGAGCTTGGAAGGACTCCAGTGGCTGTTGTCTGTGCTGGTGTCAAGTGTTCTTTTGGATTTGTGTACTTATGGTCTTTGGATGGGAATGTATGTTTTCTATAGTTAGACTATCCACTGGGGTGACGTTCTTAATTGGGCAGAACCTCCCACCATGCTCAAATTTACAATGGCTGTCCTCGTCACTTGAAAATATAACCTTTAGTATTGACTTATTGGCAAAAAAGTGTAACAGTTTATGTAGAAGATAACACTTTCTTTTTTTCACTTCTTTGCTGCTGAAATACATAAATAACACTGGGTTCATAGGATAGAATAAAGTTTCTTGTTAGTTGTAGAAGATAAGATAAGATAGAACAAACATTTCTTGATGAGTTTTGGTGGCTGGCAAACATCTCTGCAGATATTGAGGGTTTTAAAATCCTTTGGGCATTGTAGCTCTGGGCCCTTGTGCATTGTAAAGGTCTCAGTTTCTATATGCAATCAAGGCCTATTTGGACTGATAAGTACTATACACATCAAAATGGTGTACCTATTGCAATATCCATCGCTCTGTAATATTGCAGTTATATTCCATCTGGTCCAGAAGTAGAACCAGTAGGTAAGTGAGTAATATTTGTACCAATTTCCTCAACCTTGTCTGAGGTTTCCTGTGAACTACCCTTCTTGGACTCAACACCAGACCTTCCTTTCAATTGCTCACTTTACCACTATTTTCAGGGTCTCAAAAACAAACCTCTCCTTTCAAATTTCATTAGGTTTCCACTGTCTATAATCCAGGAAAAAGTTGGTTAGATATACACAGTTACTATGTGAATGATATATATTATGAACGACAAGGAATCTAGACGGACTGCCTGATGACCATGTCTGCAACTGTCAAAAGATTCAAGTAGAACACGGTTTGAGCTTGGCTTCTAGATTATCCGATAAGTATATACTCTGTAGCCCTTTGTGTGGTTGCATGGGAACTACATCTTCTATTATCTATGTCCGATTTGTTGAATTCTATTGCCTTCATTCAGTAAGATTTGCAGGAAGAAAGGGAAAAACAAAAATTTCCAATGTCATTACACCCTACAATGACTTCACCTTAAACAGTTGTTTGAATTAAGTTAATCTAAGCGGATTGTTCATATGGTTTCATGGACACAAAAACATGTGGCATCTTGTGTAAATATCCACAGCTTCTTGAAAGACAAGATGCACACTATGGTGGCATTAATTGCTATTTGAGCAAGCTTTCTTTCTGAGCTTGTGCTGACTGCTATGCTTCTTCATGTTGACTTCCATATCCACAATTTGAACCAAGGTAAAGCAATTAAATATATCACTCCTCAATCTCCTCAACTAATTTTCCCAGAAAGAGACAAAAGTAGACTTAGATATACTTTCTGCTCCAATTAATAATAATAAAATATGCCTGGCAATTTAAAAATCCATAAATGAGGGAGGATCAAATCAAAGAAAATTGGGAGTCCTCGTCTTGGACTAGTGACCCTTTGACATCCTTAAATCCTTAAATCTCTCAAAAAAAAGAGGGCTCTTGAAATATGTGTTGGCTACCATGCATCTTCATGTTGAACAAAGCTTCTAAATGTGTGATGTCTCTGAAAACTAAAAGTTCTCCAAGATTATAGTGTTCCTTCATCTGCTCCCAGAAATAGATCATTAATAGATGAAGCTGCAATTCATAGAAGGCAACAATAGTGGTTGTAGAGTTCATCCACAAAGGTAATAAACCTTCTTGCCAGAAGACCACAAAGTTGAGTTAATGTGAAGAGTGCTACCCTATTGCAGCTCTCTGGAGACTCTAATAATTGTCCAAACATAAAGGTACAACCATTGGAGTAAATCAGTGATTTTCTTGGCCATTCCCAGAAAATCTTTTGCTCTGAAAAAAAAAAAATCCCAGTCAAGAGAGTTTTTAACTAAACTACAAAGATTTTGAGGATCCTCTCCAAAAACGGAAAACTCCTTCAGACCTAGCTTGATCTCAAATTTCAAAGTTCTGAAGGGACCAAAACACACAAGCAATTTAATGACGTCTTCTCTTCCAGTGGATAAATCTGATAGGTAACAAAAATGCTTCGAAACACCTGAAGCAACCTGCTAACATTCCACAAACAACATATTCTCAAATCTTTCAAAAGTGCTGTAAACGCATCTCGATCACCATTCAACACACTTTTTTCTTAACACCCATCTGATCTTTCTACCAATAGCATCTTGCTTTGGTGTGAATCTAGTATCTGAGGCGGAGGTGTAGTGAAATGAGTGCACATAAGAAACTCTTTGTACGCTGCGAAAGCATCCTCCACCAAAAGGGATAATTGTTTCACACCCATGTTTTCTAAATGTTGACTACCTCTTGATGAGTGCTCTCTTGCAATACCAAAAATAGAGTACTTTTCAGCATGCCATTTCAGTGGAGACAGTTTTTGTATTCTATGCTTTTGGCCAACGGTTTCATCCATGTCTTTCTGTCTTGACCAACCCTCTTCTTCCATCGCATCAGCGAATATAACATCAAGATCATTAAAACAAGCCATTTCACCTTTTAAATTTTGACTCGAGGAAAGGTAATCAATAGTACTTATGGGCCCTGATATCTGCTCCAGCTCGTTGGCAAGTCTAGAGGCATAGCATAGTAACCTAGGACCAACCGCTAAACCATTATTAGACCAAATGAAAAGCATTTCTCGCAATTTTGGGTGACGCGACAAGATATAGATACAAAGAACCACTGCAGTTGCAGACATAACTTCATCTGCTTCTAAAACCTCTGGTGCATGCTTGAGTGGTGAAAACATCTCGTGCCCGGCTACTTGGAATGCATTTGCTATTTGGAGAGCCAAGTTTCTTCTTGTTTCCGCAGAATCATCCAAAACAATGGGAAGAATATAGTGTCCTGCTGTCTCATCAACTGTCTGGTAAGGAATGCCCAAGAATGAGATGAGAATTTTTTTCAAGCACATCCACAGCCATTTCATCTGATTTTTTTTCAACTTTTCTAGCAGATCATTCATGCACACTGTATTTGAAACATCTACGCGCCTTCTTTTTGGTTGATCAACACCAGCCTCATCCATCCTCATTTCACATGAATCCTTTGTCATAATCTCTGGAACCTCGAAGTGATTCCCTTTATGACACAGTGAAGAAACGGAATTTTGAGCTAGTGTGAGAGATCCATCGGCTGGCTTTCTACTACTTACCGTGCCCATCTCTACTTCTAAAGCTACTAAATTTTGAGTCGAAGTTTAATTTATTTTAATAGTCCAGAGACCATAAGTCAGTTTCTCATCCAAATATTTTTGAGTTATCAGCTACTCATTTACTAAATCTCTCACTTCCATGGTTGGGGAAGTGATGACTGTAATCTTTAAATGTTTTGACCTGATTCCTGTGTTGAAACTGAATAGTCTCAACATAAACATTTGTAAGTAGAAGCCTTTCTGTCAGCCATAGACCACCGTTATCAACAATTTACTTGTTGCTCTCTGCTAGAGGTGTGTGGTGGTGAGCATCCTTGAGGGAAGGCCCAGTCCTTTCCTTGGTCATTGCAATATGGTTGCATAGCAAAGAAAACTATAAGCATAACCCAATTATACATCATGACTCAATTTTTCATACAAAATATTGAACATGTTTGCCTTCCACCCCTAAATGTGTGAACATTCCTCTAATCCAATATGGAACATCCTCCTTGGAACATTCACCCAGAAGTCAATCTATTACACTTAGTGCACTATGGGAACTCTATATTGATAGGGAGTTAGATTTTTCGCACATCATGCAACCAGTCAACAATCCAAGACAATCTTCAATAATTCTTCAATAATATTTTAATCATTGAGAAGCATAGAGATTTCTTACCATGGAGGTCAAAGTAAAAATCCACAAGACCAAGGAACCAGAGTCCAAAATTTAAATAAGAGATCAAAAGTCATTAGGAACATTGTGTCTTTGTCGAACACAATAGAGCATTATTGTCATGACTCGTAAGTTCATGGGGCCAGTGGAGGCTTGGGAGGAAATCAACAAAAGTAAAAGATGAAGGTCAACATGCTAAAAGAGAGAGAGTTGGATTCCTACTCAGGAATTCTACAAGATATTCTTTCTGGGGGACCAACCCATTCAACTTACACATGAGATCAAGAGATTATAGAAAGGATTCTAAATCATTCAAGTCTTTTTATTTTTTATATTTTTTACTTTTTTTGATAGGTGTTTTTAAGATTCCATATAATTCATTAAACAAGGCCAATATAACATGGGATCATAGCTTTATTTTAAAAACAAACATAGTTAACAATGTCATAAGAAAATGGTGGATTCAAACTCATTCATTCCCATGAACGCTTAGGTCTTGCCAAGAGCCATAAGCTCAATCGAATTCACTTTTGGGGAAGGAGTCAATCTGGATTACTTCTACGATCTTCTTATACATCATGTGTAGCCACCATGTGTACATATTAGTGCATATCAAATGACAAGTTGGATTGCTTCAAGGATTGTTCACATCACCATTATAATGGTCCTCAATGAGACTGCTTGGACTACTCCCAAGGTCCCATGCATGAAATAGTGCAATGTCCAAACGACTACATGAGTCGTAGGTTTTTTCATTGATAACATATGCGGCCAATGAGAGCAGAAGTAGGTGCAATATCAAAGACAACCTAATCCATAGGACGATTCATAAATATGAGTATCCATAATGTACACAATTGTTGCTTACCATTCCTAGCACTTCAACTTCTTTGACATTGTGGGTTGTCTTTCAATTAAATCTTATGCTTATTCTTTTGTGCTTAATTAATGACTTGCTCTTGGACTTCAAATCTAACTTTCCATATCTCCATGCATCAAGGGTGGATCAAACAAACATTAAATTAGCTGTCAAATCTTATGGGATTTATATTCCATCTTTTTGCATTTTCCTGGATGGCTTGCTCGTTTATATTTGGAAGAATATAAATATCTTGTTTAGGAGTATTGATTTTCTTTTTATCTTTTTTCAAGATCTCAAGGATTTTCTATTTGGTGGGGCTAAAATCTTGTGAGAAATATTTGTTTTGTGTTTTTCCTTTTCTTTATTGTCTATCCTTTTAGATCCAATCACACACCTAATCTAAAACATGTAGTCCCATTACCCCTCATGTTAGTAGGGGCATATATGAACACTTTGCATTATTTATCAACACCATTTTAAGCTCAAGGTCACAAGTCAAAAGCGATGTTAAAACCATGTGAGGTCTTGTATTATCCTACCCCTGTATCTTTTGAGTCTGTATCTTGTTGGCTTGGTCAAACCATCATTGATCCCTTGAAGTTTCAGGATCAAAGATCAAAACATGCTATGCAAAAGATTACTAGAGGACTTAGGAACAACATCAAGAAGTAGTTCAAAGGCCTAACAATCAAGACCAATCACCTTTTGGTTTAGAAGCTTCTATCAAGGTATAGCCCCAAAGCTTTTGGGATGCTTCGACATTTCTCGTGATTTTTCTCCAAAAGATGTCAAGGTATAATACTAACAGGGAAAAGAAGGAAGTCAATAATAAACCCTAAAATGACTACATTTACAACCCAACTGCTCTGGGCATTTACAAGAGCAGTGACCTACAAAACAAGTTAACAATGCTGAGTGAAGCAAATTCTTACAGCTGAAGGAGAGTTAGTTTGTTCACAAAAAGCAAGCGTGCTCCATTCTTATCTCT
>APFE030979899.1:60956-95712 GCA_000404065.3 Pinus taeda
CCTTCCACCTGGTGTGGAGAAAGGACTCGTCTAGCTGCTGCAAATAAGGTCCTATGACCTCTCTGATATGTGACCTGAGGAGAAGAAGCCATGTGTCTAGGAATGCTGGTCTCAGGCTGCTGTGATGGCCCTCCCTCCTCGTGAACTGGTTCCGACCCTGGGTGTGACTATGTGAAAAAGTGTTGGGAGATGAAATCCGCCCAAGGAATGCCCTGCTGGCTCAGCTGATGGGAAATTAGGGTTTGGTAGGATTTAGAGGTAGGGTTTGTATGGTTAATTTGCAAATGAGATCAATAAATATGACATATTAACATATGTGAATATCAATGGGAAAATGAAAGGAGGGATATAAGGAAAAATTGCCTTGAGAAACAAACAAACTGTCAAAACATAAGCTTGCAAAACACCCATCATTCCTCCATCGATTTCTTGCATGAAATTATGATCATAATCCTCCTTTGCAATCATCACACCACCACAAAGCACATGGAGGAGACATACCTTGACAAATTTAGGTGAGCTTGGAAGAGAGTTTGCTGATTGGATGAGTTTTTTGTGTAAATTGCCCAGAAATCCGCGCACCACCCAGATGTCCGCGCACGTGTAATTTCCTTTAGAAAAATTGCCCTCTCAGAGCCGCGCACTGCCCAGAAATCCGCACACTTGCAGGAGGATTTTGGAGGCCTTCCTGGTGTCAGAATTAGGTGTAGGATAGCTCGTTGGAAAGGTATTTGAGTCTACTTTCCAACCCAATCATAATTTTTCAATTTGGAGTTGATTTGACCTGTCAAAGATCAAATCTCCCAAGACTGGTCAAAAAGTGCCTAATGAGGCTGCCTCAAGGAAGAATGTTGTTGCAGTCAACTTTTGAATGCCTTCCTCAACCCCAAATTGAGCTCATGATAGCTCATTGGAAAGATATTTGTGTCTAGTTATCATTTTACCCATCAGTAAAGTCATTTGGCCAACCAAGCTAGGATAAAACTTGATTTTCCCAGGGTCACTTCAGAGGTGCCTTTGATTCTCCTGAGGCAACGGTATTCTTGACATTTCTCTCAAACCATGACACCTGTGCAAAAAGTGAAAGAGGTTTCTCTTATTTGGCATGTTGTGGACAAAAACCTCTCTCATTTTTCCAAAATTCATCTCAAAATTCTCTGAAACATCATTTGAGTGAAACTTGCCCCGATGTGTGAAACAAGGAATTTGGTCGAAACGAAGCGAAATGAAGGGGATAGGGGGCTTCTAAATTCTTGGGGAAATTTTTGGGAGTCGGGAGGGATTTTAGGAAGTAGGGGAAAGTGGAATCGTAGATATTGAGTGAGGGGAAGGGGTCCAAAAGGGCAAATCACATGCCAAACCTAGAAAATTGCCAGGTTGTAGCTAGAAACTAGGGTTTGTGCAAAAATGAGGATTTTGGGGAATCTGAGTGTTGGGAAGTGTATGATATGGTACTTTAAGGATAGGGGAAGGTGTATGAACATCAGGAAACAAGTTTTGCCATTGATTTGACCGTCCAAGAGAAATTGGCTTCAAAACCCTAGGAGAGGGAAATGAACTTGCCAAGGCACAACTGAAGCATGAACAAGATGTAAAATGACTCATTAGACACTGACATGATAATGAAAACCCTATGAATGATGATAGAATCAGCTGAATGATGACATAGACTGACATTTGAGCAACTTTAGAAGGAGCATAAAGCAAACCCTAGACCTAATGCCTAGTGACCAAATTTTGCTTGAAGACTCACTGAAATGACAAAATTTGACCTTAACACTTCAAAATAACTTTGTAAGAGCATATTTGATCACTGATGGAGGGCATTCAAGACCGACACTAACAACGAGGATAGTTCTTTTACTGTGTCAACCTCATTAAAAAATGAAACAAATCCCTTTCCAAATCGAATCTTTGATTACGATCTCGTAAAATCCAAGTCAAGTCTTTCAAAGATCTCGGAGGTAAACCTTCATTCCAACCACCGTGTTGAATGAAATGAAGCTTGGGGGGCATGCACCTCGATTTGTGTTATTATGCTGGGGGCATGCAAACTTATCATGAGTAGTGTTACCACAAGGTTCAAGCTCGTTAGAAAATAAACCCGCCATGAGCAGTGTTACCACAGGGTTCAAGCTCGTTAAAAAATAAACCAACCACAAGCAGTGTTACCGCAGGGTTCAAGCTCGTTAAAAAATAAACCCGCCACGAGCAGTTTTTACATGGAGTTCAAGCTCGTTAAAAATTAAACATAAGCAATGAGCAAATGTTTTCCCCAGAGTTTAATCTCATTAAAAAATGAACCGATCTCCTGTAAATAACCATTGTGAATGGATTATCATCAGCTTTTGAGCCTTGGTCATGTTCTCATCATCACCTCCACTCTGTTTTAGCCGATCATACGCCTCCATTTGATTGTTTACCCTTTTTGAGGAACATCTGCAAAGAGTGATTCTATTATCCATCCTTGTGACACTGTTGTGATTGGAAAATTCCAAACCTTACCTGGAATCAGCTGCTACCCGAAATCATCACTTGTTCCTCAAAAAACGAATCTCCTTTAAGCTCATTTCACCTGACTCGTAAAATATGAAAAGATTGCCGAGTGATTGGCCTCTCCGGCTTGTTAAAGTCATCGGAAGTGCTATCTCTCCTCTATATTTTAATCTTTTTGGACCTGAGGGATTATTACACAAAAATATCAAGTGCTTGTCTTGTTCGGCTCATTAAAACTATCAAAAATTCATCCCTTTCGTATTATTTTACGCTTTTTCGGTCTTAAGGGATTATATGACGAAAAAGAATCATTGGAGTTTCATTTTTGTCCCTTTTTCATACTCTCTAAAAATGAAAAAGGACTGAGTTATCATTGTCGTTAAACTCGTTAAAACCAAGAGCGACAAACTTGTCCAAATGGACGATTACGAGTTTCACTGTCGCTAAGCTTGTTAAAACATCGCAACAGGTTCGCCCGAAGGGTAGATTATAGAACAAGCATATGTTATCCTCCTCAAGCTTGACAACTTGAAGAAACTTGAAGAAACTTTATTGGTAGCAAGTCGCTCTTGAACATGACACTTTCACTCTGTCCGAGTCGGGTTGGGTTATTCCGTTCACCGGTCATATTACCATTGGTCCATCACACCATCCATCTTTGGGGTTAACGCTACCAATCCATTATTAGTGTCACCGGTATGTTCAAGAGAAGTCGCTCAGAGAATTCACCTGTGTCTCATCCACTGCAATACATTCACACTCCATTCTTTCATGACCACCACCCTGAACCCTGTATCATCAGATCATTTTCACCTCCAAAATCATTTTCTCCATTCCGTGTCTTAGATGTGGGATTCATTAAGGCCCTCCTACGACAGGTCACTTCTTGTTGACATCAGCTCATTATCCAAGAAGTCGACCTAGGAACAACCCCTTTTAGTACTTTGAAGCTTGCATGCCTCAATGGCAAGTTTCTCACTTTCGGCGACAGGTTTACATCAATGGCCTTCGACCGGGAGATTTTGCGTGGTGTTCGACACCAAGTCCCTTTTTCACACCACGCTAATTGTACTATAGTACCTTGAGGATCATTGTCATTATTGGTGATTCGTCTCGCGCCTATTAATAGCTTACATCATTGGCTGGTAATCAGGCGTTGTCTTTCCATGTTCGACTCCAGAACATCTTTCACATGGATCGAATTGTACTCCGAGTGAAGATTGAACGAGTTTTGAAGACCCCGGATCTAGTTTCATCCATCCGGGTTGCGATATATTCAGGAATATAAAGACATCAAATGTACATCATTGCCGAACAGATGATCATCCAAATCAAAGGATGATGACTCCATCCGAATCATCAGTCTGCTACACAGACGATTGTCTGTCCTATATACATGAAAATGAATTTATAAAGCTGAGCATGGGAATGCCCGCCTCAGCTAGATCATGAAAAGTATTATGAAGATAATGTATTTTATTGTATCTTATTACAGGTCGCCTTCCAGCTTGAAAAAACTTTGGATCCTCATGATAAAGCATTTCACTCGACATCAAAAGATTAACGACTTCATGCTTTAGGGGGCAACTGTTATAGACATTTTTGGGCACTGCAACTCCAATCATAAATGTCGATAAACTGAGGGCTCCTAAGTCCCTAAAAGTGTTGCTTCACTCCCTAAAGGAACAAGGTCAGTTGATTACATCATCTCCGAGAAGTTCTCCACAGAAAACTGCTCAGAACTGGTCAAAACTGGACCATACAGAATGCCCATTGGAGAGGGTTTGATGCATATCACCTACTCAGTGTAAAGGGTGCGATGCATACTGGATAGCCCCTTTGTAGGGTGCGATGGATGAGAATGAACAAATGGCAGAGACAGTTTGCGAGGTGGAGGATCATAGAATCTTCCAGAAACTTCTCCCCTGACACTTGCCTCTCTGATTTCGCCCAGGGATGAGTAAGAGATCATCAATCTCCAAGTGGAATCAAGAACTATCAGAGAGAGGACACTAATAAAAATCCCAAAAGCTGACTCACCCCCCTACAATCATCTATATATGGATCCCTCATCACAGAGATCCAAGGGCTGGAATCTTGTATCTTGTAGAGAAGTGTTGTTGGTTTCCTGGTGTAATATCATAGTGTTGGGTGATCTAAGTCTTACATGACGTGAAGAAGGGCTTTCTTGCTGGAGGATGATGCTGGGTCAGAACGATTGGTTGTAATCCTCTTGCTATTCTTGATATTAATAAAGCTATTCAAGTTTTCCTCCACATTCTTGTATGTTTGATTGCATATGCATTTGTGTGGTCAATACATATATGGTCCTGTGTTGTTTATGACTATAGATCTCTATTCTTTGATAGTATTATGTTGCTTTGATTCCACAGGTGCTCTTTGAAGCTGGGTAGACGAAGAAGAAGCGAAAAGATCTATCGGGAAGGAGAGGAACCAGGCAAGGAACCAAGCGCAAGACTAAAGTTGGTGTCCTTTGTTCCCCTCTTATCTATTTTTCATAAAGGAAAGCAAAAATAGTTTTAACTTGTTTGTTTCTAAGATAGCTACTAGTCTTAATGGGAATAGCAACTCTAAGTGGACACTATTCCCGGTAACAATATCTCTTCTTTTATTCCTTGGATTCTCAGGACAATTAATTTTATAATGACCCATCTTGTGACAATTGTAGCATTCAATCTTGGATAGGTTTGTATTCTTCCTTGGCTCTTTGGAATTCTTGAAGGTTCCTTTATTCTTGTGATGAACGAAATAGAAATTTGAGAAATCAAACTAGATTTTCTCTTCTTCACTCTCCTTGTTGCTTACTAAAGATATCCTAACTTCTTCTTGACTGCATGCAATCCATAATTACTCGAATTTAGGAGTATCCTTCCAAATCTCTTGAGTGGAATCTATGTTGGTTATATATGGGATGAGTTTTTCCTTTATTCCATCCACTATTAGGCTCATGGAAAATATTCATGTTTCTCTAAACTATGCTTTCTCTGCTTCACATGATTCATCTGTAGGCTTCTTTATTTTTCCTTTGACTAGATTCAAGACTTTATTCTTGAGGATGCGATCTATCCTCTTTTTCCATGCCTTGTACTTGGAGGCTCCTTATGATTTGTTTTCTCCCTTCAATGAGTATGGTTCTTGAAGATAGTAGGTTTGTCTCCTTATATGATCTTGATGACCTTTATTCAACTTCTTAAAACTTCTTATTCTCCTTTTAATAGAGCTTCAGGCTGCCCTTTTCCTTATTCTTCACCTTAGCTCTGATACCATGTTGGAAAATAAAAAAGGAAGAAATATTTTCATATGATGATAGTTAATTGTGATAATATTGTGTTCTTATTAAATTTCTTTATCTTTTTTTTGTCAAGAAATTATCAAATACAAAAAATGAAGATCGGGGACACCAGATGTACTCGGACAACTCGGGAAAAACCCCTATACAGGGGAAAAACCAATCAACAAAACTTCCTTTAGTAGTTTCACAAGACAAGACAAGATAATCCAAGACTCTTTGACCTAGACACAAACTTCCTCCAATCACCAAGTTATCCCTTCCTTCCTCTTCAAATGATAACCTTCCAACAGAAACTTCGACCTTGCAGCAACAGAAGTTCAACCTAGTAGTAGTAGTACTTCAACATGGTAGCAGCAACAAAACTTCGACCTCTCTAGCATCAGAACTTCGACTTCTCTAGTAGCAGAACTGCGACCTCTCCAACAACAAAACTTCGACTTCTCCAGTAGTAGAACTTAGACCTCTCCAGCAGCAAAACTTTGACCCCAACAATAGTCCAGTAACTTCGCACTAGAGGGAGATAGCCCAAAAACTTAGATCGTGTCCTTCCCCTACAATTCTCCTTCTCTAATAACTTCACACTTTTTCTACTCCTCCTTCTTGTGTATTGAACTTCTTGAGTAAGTGAGTAAATGGATCGAATTGAACTTCTATTTATAGCCTCTTATGTGGGTCGAATTACCCTAATGGAGGCCAACATCATCAGGTAAGGGTCAACTTGGTGTAGAGGTGAAAAATGACATATTTCACTCATTAATAATCCTTTCTATGTGATTCAAAAGCCCAGGAAGGGTCTCATATAATGTATAATGACTCTAATGAATTGAGATAAAACCTAGAAGTACTCAATAGGGACTTTGACCTAAAACATGATGACCCAAGCATGAAACCCATGCTTTAATAAGTCATAATAATAATAATAAAATTTTATTTTTCTTTCTTTTGATAAATACATTTCATTATGACTCAAATACAATTATGAAAACCGAACCTAGCTACATTCTTCAATCATCATTGCATTAAAATTCATCATTAAACTTATTAAAACCCTCAAAGGAGGGGTGACATCCACATAGAAGGAAGTGGACTTACTTGGAGGAGGCAATAATTTGCTTTACTTGGACAATATTTTGTTTTTGAATGGCTTGGATTGATGCTTAAGAGTCTTCCAAGGTCAAGAATTAAAATTCATCATTAAATTTATTAAAACCCCCGAAGGAGGGGAGATGTCCACATAGAAGGAAGTGAACTTACTTGGAGGAGGTAATAATTTTCTTTATTTGGCCAATACTATTTTTGAGAATGGTTTGGATTGATGCTTAAGAGTCTTCCAAGGTCAAGAAAGCTATAATGTTCCCCTTATCTTGCTAACCATTCCATGGAGGAGGCTTAATGTTGTAATATTAGGTGGACGACTCCTTGAATTTACTTTATGTGATGTGTTAAGGCTTGATTTCCTTACTTCTTGGCTTGAAAATGGTCCATAGTTGTTTTTTGACTTGTTTTCACCCTTATTTCAATTCTAGAAGGTACCACATTGACACATTTAACCTCATGATTTCCCCAAAGAGAAGTTGGGAGGGAACAAAATCAGCTAGAAAAGGCATTATGAGGAGGGTGTTTTGGATACTTTGATTTAGAATTGACTTGGCATACCATGGAGAGTGAAATATGTTAGGATATTTTGACACATAAGAAATAGTTAAGTATATCTTGGTCTAGTATAGAGTTAGGTAAAGTGTGTTTCTTTACTATGTACTTTTGTAACTTACAATCCAATGGTAACGATATGTTCTAGACATGAAGTGATTTGACGGTTCATTCTCTCATCAGTATTACCGACACTTGATCAATGGATTAACACCCAATTGGTCCTGTTAGGTTCCTATACCAATAGGAGTCATAATTTTGAATGACTAAGATTCAGCCTTGTAATATTGTACATACCTTTGCCTCCTGCAAATGTTTTCCATATTAACAAAAAAAAAAATGTGTAAAGAGGGTATGTCCTAAAAGAATAATCAAAGGACAAAAAGAATGAAAAGGTAAAAAAAGATGAAAATATATGAACCCCAAAATACAAAAAGAGACCATGAAAGTGAGCAAGTCAAAATGCCACTACTATTTACTTTTTTGCATAATAAAAGATTATGTGCAGCTTGTAACTCATGCCACAATCCATGATAGTCAAAATGTTTAAACTTGGCTATTGCATGCTTTGAATTTTATGTTTATAGGTAGTGAACAAATCTGACCAAACAGTGTAATATTGGCAGATCATTAGATAGGTAGAGTGAATAAAAGGAGCTCATCAGTTTAACCTGAGCCCTTGGATGATATAAGGTTAGAATTAGATAGTTTATTTTGTAAAGAAAAGTAAAAGATTAATAAGGGTTTGCTAGTCTAAATGCGCCCAAATAAAGTGAAGAAAAAAATGGTAGGCTGAGTAAGTGGGTAAGTAGTAGAAAGGTTGCAGAAATGTCATGTGATTATAAAAATGCACTTATGTCATCACATTAAATGCAATTTTCAAAAGTGCATAAGTAGAGGACAAAGCAAAAACAATGGTTCACAATTTGATTTACCTAACATGCCCTCATTCATTTTAAACCCCTATGACACTCACTAACTTCCCTTTCATAATAAAAATATTAATACCTAAAGTTATTTAAGTCAAAGAGGCTCAGAGTATTTATTTGACTTCTAGTCGGGTCGGACCCTTGGCTTGATGACTTAAGAAGGAAAGGTGTTAAATTACCTTATAATTCATTCATCCCCCTCACAAAACCCCTTTTCCTAAGGTTAAGTTCTATTGCCTAGAAAAACCCCTTTATAAACATGTTTTATGTACAAAACTCACCAAATACATTTATCCTAAGTACTAAGTATATGGAAAGCACACAACATTTCATATACCTAAGTGCAATACCCCTTCTGCTCATTTCACCACATATTAGCTTTTTAACTTTATTATTTAAATCTATGAAAAAACCCATTGTCCCGTATATATTTAAATTCTTTATATAAATTAACCCCACCCCTTAGTTTATTTATAAACTATATTACTACCCCATATCCCACAAATATATTAAAAAAACCGCCCACAGTCCTTAATCCCTCATTAAAGTGCCCCCGACGCGATTAAGTATTAAGTTAATCATATACCACCAGTGATTAGACCCATGGCCCCCCCACAAAAACTTTTTGTATAAATCACCGCACAGCTTCACCTCCCGATCACCATATGATCTCCCTCCCCCTCATCCAATGGCTCGCATCGATATTGGGCCAACTCAATGTCCACCCTTTACCCATCCGATAAGGTGGTTTTCCTCCCCACCCCTGATGTTACATGTCAAACAATGAATGGGATTGGGCGACCCCTCCTAAATACCACTTGCACCACAAAAGCGGTGCAATGGACCTCCCAAACCATTTCTCCCTTTCAACCGAAAACTGTCGTTATTCATCAATCAATGAACCCGCCAAAAATTAATCGTGTTTGCTATAAAATCCCGTTTACCCCTCTTTTCACTCTTTTCGAGCAATTGTTATTAAGAGTTCAGAGCCGTTGCGACCCTTGCAAATAGCGAAATTGCTCTCTGATCTCTGCCATTACTCCAGAGACACTGCAGACAACCGAACTCATCTATCAGTCCGTACCGAAACCATACAAACCTCTACAGCCATCATCAACCACCATTTACAATCAATTCCACCCAATTCTAGGTATCATAAGAACTAGAAAGAACCATGAGTACCCCTCTAGTCATGCAGACTCCTTAGAATGAGGAGAAGATCCCAAAAAGAAACAGAGAAGGGGCTTCCACTTCAGGAATGGCCACGTCCTATTTGCAACAATAATCAAACAAGAGGCAAAGGCTAAATAAATCCAGCCTCTGA
Source organism: Pinus taeda (assembly GCA_000404065.3). Taxonomy (NCBI): domain Eukaryota; kingdom Viridiplantae; phylum Streptophyta; class Pinopsida; order Pinales; family Pinaceae; genus Pinus; species Pinus taeda. The sequence goes on from APFE030979899.1 coordinate 70,669, forward strand.
GTAGGAATATACTGAAGACTCAACTGAGGTCACAAATATAGAAGCAGAAAGAAGTAGGCCTACCACTCCATCTGAAGGCATGCAAGAGCCTTCCACATCACAAACTCATATGTTGGAAAGGCAGCTTAGTGTTGAAGTGTCTTCCTTTAGAATGCCTGCTGACAAAGATTTAGATATCAAGGAAAGATACAAGCAAATCAAAGCCAAAAATTAGAGGCTTAAGGCCCAAACTTATGCACAATACCTAAAGCTAACTCCCACCAATCAAACAAGGCTAATGTCAGCCTTTGACATTAAAGAGGGAAAGTTGGAGATGAATTTTGTTAAACCCACAGCTCAGCAGCCCAAGACAACATCAGATTTTAAGAAGGTGGATTTTGAAATGTTGGCAAGGGATATTCATCCCATAGACCAAATTGAACTGCATAAATAGGTTGGAGAGATGATATACCCACCCTGACAGGTAAAGCCATAACTTCCCATCAGCTACAGAACTCTATGAATAACATGTCAGCACAATTTCAGTTAGAGAAGGCCTCCTCACAAGCCAAGGATACAAGGATAAAGTCCTTAGAGGACTTAGTGATTGAATTGGGACATGATCCCAAGGATATAAAAGCTACAAAGTAGCTTATTAAGAAGAAAAAAGAAGATATTGCTGCACTTAAGAGACAACTGAAAATACCCCAGCTGCATCATCCTCAAACTCTAGAAGTCATAGAGAATCAAACCAGACATGAGGAGTTGATGGACTTGGTCTTGAAGCTGAATGATCAACTTAAGGAGACAGAAAAGGAATTGGATGCTTTAATTCAATTGAAGCAAAGTGACTTGGCCACAACTTCCAAGGATGTCATCTCAACAGTATCCACAATAGTTCCTTCTACACTAGCAGCATCACTGGCACCCACTACTCCACCTGCCACAACATTGCCAGTAAGAGCAGAATCTACAACAAAAATAGGTGCACAAGGAGAAAAGTAGTAGAATTGATTAAATCCATGGAAAAGATGTCTATCCAGGCTACAGAGACGAAAAGACTAAAGGAAAAGGTGGCAAGTTTGGAAACTGACTGCAAACTTGCCCAACTCAAGCAAAAAGAAGAAGCATAAAAGGCCCAGAGGATGAGTGAAAGGATCAACGTCTTAGAGAACTTAACACTGGAGAAACCATTTGGGAAAACCAAGGAAATGTTGTGGGCCAATATCATTGACTCAATCAATGATATTTTGCCATCAATCTAGGTCATTTTTGAACAAACAGAGTTAGTTAAGATAGCTATAGAAGCTATCCAGAAAGTGAAGGAGGAGCTGGGAGATAAGCCAGAGGATGCCAATAGACTCATCCACTTCCTCAAAAACAAGAATAGATATGAGCTCCATGATCTAAATATAGAAGATAAGACTGAGACCATTTTGGAAATAAGGAAGGTCATTTCCAAAAGGAACCTTGTGCTTAACTTAGAGGAAAAGTGCCACAATATGCAGGTAGCCATTGATAGGTTCATGGCTAAATTCCAGATTTTGAGGAAAAATGTTTGCCCAATCCTATGGTTATCAACAACAAACTCATGACGCAATTGGACTATGGTGATAGACTCAGAAATTTGGCTAAGGAACAAACCAACTCTTCATTCATAAAAGCATTGTCAACAGGCAAAATTTTGTACAACACATTTGAAAACTTGTTTTTCCTGGAGCATGAGAGCAAACATTTATTCACCACCAAGCTCAATTTTGCCAAATATACTGAAGCTAATGAAATCTACAAGAGAATGATGAATGTAAAATTACCTAATGCAGAATGGTGGGAGACAATGACTGATTTACTGTGATACATTTACAACAAAAAGTTATTGCACAGTAAAAACAGAATAGCCAGGTAAACAAGTAAAGACAACACATCAGGGTTAAATAATATCAGGGTCAAAGAGTGTCAGTTGAAAGGTAAAAGTTAAAGAAGACTCCAGCGTGAAACACTACAATAACAAGCCAGCACAACCATAATAAAAGGGACAACATGAAACAATTCAATAGTTGTCTCTATCTTCTTGCAAGAAGATATTTGTGTTTCCTAGATTAAATTTCAAGTTTTTTTGAGATATTTTGTAAATAATATTTGTATAAATAATTCGCAAATCGAAGTATGTAAGGGTGGATTCCAAACATTTCTATAGACTTCTTGTTCTTAAGTCTAAAATTCTATTGTATCAATGACTAGATCAACTAGCTAGATCAAGGAATAAGGATCAGATATTTCACTGGATTCTTGTGTAAAGAAAAGTTCAAATAAGTATTCTCTCACGTTCAATGTTATTTTTCTTTATGTTTTTCCACAATCTTACTTGTATCTCTAGAAATATGAATGCTATAACATGGAATGATATCTCAGAAATTGCTTAACTGCACTCTGTCTTGACTGTTATGCATACTGAATGTTTTCTTCACAAATCTAAGTTAAGGAATTCTTGATTGCTCCTTAGTTTAGGTAGTTCCTTGTGATCTATAGCAAAGGATTCTTGATTGCCCTTTGTTCATGATTATCCTTTGTTCTTCATTTTAACCCTGGTCTGAGGATTCTTAAGTGCTTTCTCACCTTGGTTAGGATCATTTCACCCCTTCGACCTAAAGATTTGCACTTTACTTTGCTAGCCTGCCCTGTGAACATTCCGTTTAATGAATTTATCCAGTTCTTCTATCCATTTGTTGACTCCATAGCCCAATGGCTTAAAGACCTTGCTCTATCCATCTATTCCAAGAATTCCACCACCTAACCTTAAATTCAAAGCCAAAACCCGAATGAACATTAAGAACTAGCTTAAAATCCTAGTAAAACAAAGCTAAATTATATAGAGAGAGTCCTCTCTGAGTCATAGGTTGGCTAGAGCCTATACTCAAAAAATTGGTTTGTGGTTACTTCGATTTCTTCCTTCGTCTGATAACTTCTAACGAAAATTCTGAGTGATAACATAGTGGAGACCATATTGGGGAACTCAAATCCTCAGTTCAAATAAAACTTTAAGAAAATTTTAAATTTAGATTTTGAGCCTCTTAAAGTAATTTATTAGAAGTTATTTTAAAAAATCTCACATAAAATAATCAAAAAGTTTGAAATTCTAGCTTCAAGGAGAACTCATTATACTAGGGCTAACCCAGATCCAAACCCTACCCCAGTAGTTGATAATCCCAACCTGATTTAAAGAAAATCCAAAAAAGAAGAAAGTTCAGTTAGTCACACACCTTTAGTTAAAGCTAATTCATGTCCTGATGAGTGGTTGTTTTTAGAAGATCTTCCCTTTGATGAGAAATTTGATTTGTCATTATTTAAATCAAACTCTGAAAGTGAAATATATGATACTGTCCTAGATCCTGAGTTTATCGTAGACCTTGAAGTCCAAAAAGCAAACAAATCAATTGATGAGTACATTTTGAATTCACCACAATCATCCCTTAGTACAACCAAGATCCCTAAGCTTTATGAACAATTATCCACTACTCTTAGTTCACCATTATTCCCTTCAACTTCAAAAGTCCATTCCCCACCACCATTCATACCCTCACTCCCTTACCAACCTAGCACTGTTCATCCACTAGTTACTAGTTCTAGTTCATCCTCCACTACTGTATCATCTTCCAGTACATCAACCTCACATATTAGCCCCTCCCAACTTATAGCCATGGCAAATAGATATGCTCCTCTTGTTTTACCTGCCCCACTTGGTGCTATGCTAGCAGACTACCAAAGCAAAATTGTACATATGGATGACATAGGACCCTACATTGCACAACGCCATGTCAATAAGATGACAGACTACTTTGAATTATAGGAAATTGATATAGGTTATGTTCAAATGAGACTATTTTCTCTAACTTTAGATATGATGTTAGAAAATGGTTTAGAGGGTTAACTCCTAATAGTATTGAAGGTTTAGATGTGTTTTATCAACAATTTTTAAATAGATGGGAGAAGAAAAAGAACCCCTTACAGATCCTTTCAGAATATGAAAATATTAGAAGGGGACCTAATGAAACTGTACTAACCTTAGACCCCCACCTGATTTAGCATTAATAAAGTTTCCTGATGGTTTTGACATGGACATGGCATACTAGCTCACGGAACGAAACCCCCAAACCTTAAAGGAAATGCAAAGTGTAGTAGTTAGTGTAGAAGGTAATTTGTTAGCTAAAAGAACCAGAGTTAGGAATGAAAGAAGAGGATCTTCAAAAGATGAAGCTTCACCATCTGACCTCAAAATAGATAGTCTAGCCAAAAGTATGGAGAAACTAGTGGATAGATTAGACAATATGGAGAGGAAACCTCAATGAGATAACCAACAAGCACCTCTAGTTAGAAACCCAAATTTTAGGAAAAACCAAAACCAAAACACTGGTAAAAATGGACCTGATCATAATATTAGGCCTCATTTTCAAGAAAATTATGCATAAACATCCCAACATGATGATTTAGAACAAGATACACAGATTAATCTAATGGGGTTGGATGATGAGGATACTTTTTTCCTAACCCAAGATGAGCAGGAACTGCATATACTGCAGCAATTACAAATCCAATTTGGAGAGTCATTTGATTATAAACAAGGATATGATTCTGCCATTTCTGAAGTGCATAAATAGTATAACCTAAGCAGTAAAAAGAACTCTGATATCCCTGATCAAGCCAAGAAAACAATGTCAAATCAACCTGAGAAAATCAAAGAAGCCCCGGTTTCCAAAGTCCTCCAGATTCTCCCCAGACAAAACCAGACTCCTTCTGGCCCCACCATTTTAGATATAACCCCTAATCAACTTTCTGATGATGATCCCTCCACTTCAATTCCCCCTAAAAAACCAGTGGACACACCTTAAAACACCAGACTTGAAAACCAACAAAAAGAGGTCCCCAATAGGGGAAACGAAGACCATCCCACCCAAATCCCTGCTGTGAAAATTCCAAACTCTCAAACAGAAAAAGCCCCTTTTGCATTCAATTTGGGAGCAGAGGTTGCTAAGCTAAAGATTTCAGTCCCTTTAATAGAGTTAATCAAGAATGAAACCTACAAGACACAGATAAACCAAACTTTAAACATTGTTGAAAATGAGGATTCAGTCAACCTGTTTGATGACCAACCAGAACTTATATTTGGTCCTGATGTAAATGGAAAACCACTAGAAGGAGGAATACCACCTCTCTCCATTAGCCTTAGTATCCATGACAAAATTCTTCATAATGCAATGTTGGATTCTAGGGCCTCCCACAACTTAATGCCCAAATCAGTACTGGAGAAATTTAACCTAGACATTACAAGCCCTTACAAGGACTTATTCTCATTTTACTCAAGTCAAGTAAAGTGTCTAGGATTGATTAAAGACGTATGTGTTCCCTTAGTTCAATACCCCACCAAGAGCATCCTGATGGATATTATGGTTGTTGACATCCCACCGAAGTATGGCATGATTTTATCCAGATCATGGGAAGCCAAACTTCAGGGATCTTTACTACTTGATATGTCATATGCAATGATATCTATTTTTGGACAACCCAAGAAGCTGTATCGAGAAACTTTAATGAAATATATGGTAAGTAGCCAGGATCGGCCTCAAAACTTTCCTATCTACTTCGTACATTCAAACATTGATTCCTTTATCTTGTATAATGCTGATCAAACACAAGAAACTCTTTTAGACAATGTTGATATAGAACCAAAAGAAATTGCAGTTTCAAAACAAGAGGAAGTTGTCCAAACTTTAGAACTTTCCACTAAACAAGGTAGTCAAAATGAGGAAAAGTTTGTTGCACCAAATGATGAAAATTATGAACATGAGATATATGGCATCTTGAATTTGATGGATCAGTTAATAAGTTTGGAGCAGGAGCAGGAGTTTGGATATACAATCTAGAGAATAATCACTCGGAAGGCCATGCATACAGACTAAATTTTAAGAGTACTAACAATACGGCCGAGTATGAAGCCCTAATTTTATGCCTTAAATTAGTTAGGAATCTAGGGGCCAAAAGAGTCTATGTCATGGGAGAATTTGAATTGGTTATAAAACAAATTGATACTATATATATGACCAAAGACCCTATATTAAGTTGTTACATAGGAACCATTGTAGAAATACTAAACACTTTCTTAGAAACCAAGCTTGTTGTATGTTAAGTTATGGTATGTTCTATGCTTAGAGCAATTTACTTATCTTTCTTATTATTATCCATAGCTTAGCAATCACATGTACATAAAGTAAAGTGCAGATAGAACATTAAACGATCGATAGAAAACAAGCCAAGATAAGAGATACAAGATGTGGCGGCTAGCCAGGGACAAACCCCAATGTGGGGAAACCCTTTGATCAAATCTTCCTTTATCTTCAATAATTCAACAGAGAGAAATAGTACATAAATCTGATTTACATTAGCAGTAGCAAACCCTAGATCAGCCAAACTAGGGTAGACAATATCTTGCAAACTGACCGTCGGATTGGCTTGATTTCTTCACCAAAAAATGCAGCCTTCCACAAAGATTCATGATCACCTACATCATAGTTCTGAGAGGGAGACAACTGTTCAGTGCTGGTCAAACTTTGGATCTTCAGTTGCAGCCCTAAATTTAGCGTCTTCCTTCCACACATGTGAGAGAAGAGTCTCTTTCTGCGTAGTAGGAGAAGAGCCTCTTTTCTGCGCAAGAGAGAGAGAGAGAGAGAGAGAGAGAGAGAGATGTGATGAGAGAGTGTGTCCAAATGAGGAAAAGACCTCCTATATTTAGACACAACTGTTGATGATTGAATAGATGCAACTGTTGGGATTTTGAGCCTACATGAGTTGCTGGTTGGCTTGATAATTATTCCATAATCAAAATAAATTCATATCTCCATATATACTTATCAGAATCGGATGATTTTTAGATCAATCCTACACCTCTCAACGAGAGGAATCTAATAAAAATATTATCAGCCATGAATAAGATGACCCACATGGAGTTTGGCCCTAGTTTCCAATTTTAACACTCCCTCTCAACTAGGGAGAACTCCATCTGCAATTTGTCTGTCGGTTGCTACTATTCATCCATCAAATGCATTGCCCTGTATAGCTTGACCCCTGCTCTGCTCTACTCTGTTCTATTCTGCCTTGTTCTGATATGCTCTACTCTACTCTGTTTTTCTCTACTCTCCTTTGTCCGAATTATGAAGAGGAAGAAATGATCGAGGAGGTATCATACCATCCTCCACTGAATTAAAGTCAGTCTCAGAGTGTGTACCACTGGTCCCAAACTAGTCCTTAACTGACCTGAAGTCAATGTCATAGTGGGTACAACTCCTACCACTGGTCCCAAACCAGTATCTTTGATCCCAGATCAATGAAGGCCATCCTAGCATAGGGAGTATGGTAGATACAACGATGTGTCCATCGGTACTACTATGGTCCCTATCCCCATTTCCCTACTCATTGATCAGATGAGAGGTACTTCCCATGAGTCCCAGACTGCATGGGTAGGATGCCTCGACAGGAGAACTAATCAATCCTATCCTCACAGGAGAACTAATCATCCTGCTACACAATCGTCATGGATAAAACATCATCCAGACCTCACAGGAGAAGTAATCATCCTGCTACATAATCAACATGGAGAACACATCATCCAAACCTCATAGGAGAAGTAATCATCCTGCTACATAATCGTCATGGAGAACACATCATCCAGACCTCACAGGAGAACTAATCATCCTGCTACATAGTCGCCACGGGGTGTTACAGGGAAAGTTTTGATTCTTTTACCTTGTGGTCATATGTTGCTCCAAGAAGTACCCCGCACCCCCCCGGAGCTACAAGAGCTCCATACATCATACATGACCCTCATCACAGGGTTTCTGAATGACACCAAGTCGTTCTCGGAAAGTAAAACTTTTTACCTTTCCTAGGGGCTTTATCAGAATGTTGGTGAACTGTTCATCTATACCGATATGTTGGAGCCTTATAGCTCCCCGCTGCACCATATCTCGAATATAGTGGTACCTGATATCGATATACTTGGAGCGATCATGAAATATGGGATTCTCTGACAGATGAATCCCACTCTGGTTGTCACACAGGATCACGGTGGTATCCATTGTAAATCCAAACAAATCACTGAAGAGATTTCACAACCAGACTACCTCACAGGAGGCCATGTTAGCAGCAATATACTCTACCTCGATGATTCTCAGAGCCACTGACTTCTGCTTCCTACTCATCCAGGATATCGAAGAAGATCCCAAGGAGAAACATCACTCGGAAGTGCTCTTATGATCCACCACACTGCCTACCCAATCAACATCAGTGTATCCAAGTAGTCTCACATCTCCGATAGTGTATCTTAGCCCTTATGTAATTGTTCCATGAAGATATCTTAATAGATTCTTGGCACCAATCCAATGTATGTGATGAGGTTCAACCATATGTTGACTTAATGTGTTGACTGCAAAGCATATATCTGGACGAGAGTTCACTAAGAACATTAATGCTCCGACGAGTTGCCAATATTCGGTAGCATTTTGTAAAACAGGTCCAGCAACACTACCACTTAACTTCTTGAAGTCAAGCTCCATCAGGGTAGTTACAGGCTTGCAATCTACCATACCCAATCTTGCCAATATCTTCACCACATATTTTCCTTGAGATAGGAACATTTTCTCTAGCTTCTACCAGACTTCAAGTCCTAGGAAATAGTGCATCAATCCTAGGTCCTTCATTTCAAATTCAGAATCCAAATCCCTCTTACATTTGTGAATGAGAGGGTATGCACCTGTTAGAAATAGGTCATCCACATACAACACCAGTATGAGAGGTTTGTCATCTTCATCCTTAAAGTAAAGGTTAGGATCAGTTTCACTCCTAGTGAATCCCAGCTTCATCAAGTAGCTTTCGATCCTCTCATACCATGCTCGGGGTGCTTTCTTCAACCCATAGAGAGCTTTCTTCAACCTACATACATGAGATTTTCAATCATAAATCTCAAATCCTTCAGGTTGCTCCACATAGACCTCTTCTTTGATCGAACCATGCAAGAACGCAGTCTTGACATCCATTTGATGTAGGTTCCATCCTTATGAAGCCGCAAGGGCTATGATGAATCAGATGGTGGTATCTCTAGCAACAGGTGTAAATATCTCATCATAGTCTATACCTTCCTTCTCGGAGAAGCCATGAGCAACAAAACGAGCCTTATACTTTTCTGCACTTCCATCTGTTGCATGCTTGATCTTGTAAAGCCATTTAGAAGTGACAACTGTCTTGTCTCGGGGTCTGGGAAATACTTCCCAGACATCATTCTTCATAATAGACTCATATTCTTCGGTCATAGAATCCTTCCATACTTGATTCTTGACGACATATGAGAATGATGAAGGCTCATTTTGTATGATCGTGCTCATGATGGTCAGGTATCCCTGATACCTGTTAGGTTTCTTACTTTCACGGAAGGTTCCTCGAGGTGCAATGTGTCCTTCAGCATCATTAAGTAGCCCCCTAAGCCAAGAGGGCCTCTTCCTAGAAGAGGAAGGCTCAGGTGGATCAATAGGATCCATGGGTTCTTCCACATCAGGCATTGTTTCATCATCCTTTTCTTTCAGTTCCCTAGTGTCAGCTTCTTGAGAGCTCCTCAAAGTCAAAAGATTTTCCACCTTGCTAAGAACCATATCTTCGTCAAAGGTGACATCATGACTAATCACGACTTCCCTTTGACTGGATACATAGATTCTATAGCCCTTAGTATTTTCACCATAGCCCACGAAGATTCCTTTCTTTCCAGATGCACCCAATTTATTTCTTTTCTCTTTCGGCCACATGAAAATATACAGGGCTTCCAAAAATTCCTAAAATGAGATACGTCAGGTTTCTTACTGGTGAACATTTCTTCAGGAGTCTTGGAAACCCAATGCTTGATGAGAGCAATCAGTTTTTGTACATATACGGCGGGTGTTTGTAGCTATTCGACCCATAGAAAACTTCGGAAGTCTTTGATCATGGAGCATGGCACGGACAGCTTCCACAATCGTACGGTTCTTCCTTTCCGCCACACCATTCTGTTCAGGAGTATATGGTGTAGTAGTCTCCCTCTTGATGCCAGCCTCTTTACAAAAGTCATGAAACTCGTTAGATTCATATTCAGTCCCATTATCAGTCCTTAATATCTTGATCTTCTTTTCGGTTTGATTCTTGATCAAGGCTTTGAAGTGTTGAAACCAAGAGAACACTTCATCCTTCTTTTTCAAAAAGTATATCCAAGTCTTTCGAGAATAGTCATCAATAAAACTAAGGTAATATGAGTATCCTCCCAAGGAGTTCACAGGCATCATACCAGATATGTCTGAGTGAACCAGTTGTAATATATCAGAGGTCTTGCTTTGGCTTGAGGGGAATGGTCCTCTTTTGAGCTTTCCTTCGACACATCCTGGACATACACCTTCTTGTTTTACTCGGAATTCGGGCATCCCTGTTACCATTTGTCTTGCATCGGGCAGAGCTTTATAATGAAGGTGGGCAAACCTCCGATGCCAAAGTTCGGACTGAAGAGATGTGTCACAAGACAAGATACCTAGTGGACTTCCACCGACCTAATATAATGAATCAACTCGAAACCCAAGAGTGAAAGCATCTTTAACATTATTTTTCCATATACGTACCTTGTCATCGTTGAAGGTCACCTTGTAGCCTTTGTCTTCCATTTTCGAGATGGACACCAGGTTCTTTTTGAGGTTAGGTACATATAATACATCCTGTAAGTGGACCGTATTACCTTGATTCAATTTAAGAGAGACATTTCCTACACCATTCACGGGATATTTCATATTATCTCCAAGGACAATTTCCAGGTTAGTTTTTTTCTCTATCAGATTATGGAGAACTTCTTTGTAACCAGTGAAGTGCCTTGAGGCACCACTATCAATGAGCCAAATTCCGATTGAGTCCGAAGGAGCAAAGGTAGATAGAGCAGCTGGTAGATAATATTCATCCTGCTTATTATCAACAGTGTTGGATTCATAACTAGAATTTCTAGCCTTCTTGAATGGTTGTCCTCTTCCTTTATTTCTAGCACTCCTTTTACCTTTGCTATTAGATTTGACATTCCTTTGATTTCCATGAGAGGGATTTTGATCATTGTCCCAATGTGAGTCCCTTCTATCAAGGCACTCCCTTGCATAGTGACCTACTTTATAGCAAATGTAACATCATCCTTTTCTTCCACCCTTTTGAAGGCCTAAAAATCAGGTCTACAATAAAGGGGATAATCACTCGGTTCAAACCTTGAATGCAGCTCATTTTCTGTTTGGAATAGTGGCTCCAACTGGAGGTTATGGGACTAGTTTCCCTATTTGTTTATGATGGTAGACTAAGGGGATGATGTTTTTCTTTTTAAATGTTTATGAATAGAATGCTTTATTCTAAATCTAATCTAACATATGCAATTTTATTCTAATGAAGGAAAACATCTAACTTAAACTATCCCGGGAGTAACACTTTGTTTATGTGATCTAAAATAATTTCCAACAGCGATTGGTAATAAAAATCATTCAATCACTACAAGAAAAGAATACATTAAAGATGATTATTTCGTATAAGAAATTAGCCGAAACAATTATGATAAACACATTGCATAATAAGTCATTCATACACTTAGCATAAAAAGAATAGTTATCATTGTACAAAAGTGAAAAAATTATAACTGAACACTCAGGCTTTCATATATAAACAACTGGAAATAATATATCACTTTGACACGTAAGAAAAAAGTATTAAGAGATAAAAGTACCATTGATAATAGGTTCTACTCATGAGTTTTGACGATATAGATTTATCTTCAAATAATTCAATATCCACTAAGTTGACAACGTTGAAAGATCTGCTTTAAATCTCTAAGGTGATTAGAATACATTGTTATGTCATCTAAGCAAATCACCACTGACTTATTCACTAATCCTTTAAATGCAATATCCATGGCCCTTTGAAATGTGGCTTCAGCATTAATCAGTCCAAATGGCATCTTTTGATATGCATACGTGCCCCATTTGGTTTTGAATGTTGTCTTCAATTGATCATCTGGATTGACTAAAATTTGGTTATATCCTAAAAAGCCATCTAAAAAGGACATCAATTAAGACCCTCCAACTGATCGCAATATCTGTTCCATAGGTGGTAATGGAAAATTGTCCTTTTGGTAGGCTTTATTGAGATTTCGAAAATCAATACAAATCTGAATGTCTATGTTTTTCTTTCTGACTGGTACCAGGTTGGAAACCCACCTAGAATGTCGAACAAGAAAAATAATTTTGGCTTTCAATAATTTATTGAGCTCAGACTTAATTTGGCTTTCCAGATTAGGATGGATTTTTCTCAGCTTCTGCTGGACTGGTTTCTCATCTGAGATCATCGGAATTGTATGATGTATGATTGAAGTATCATAAGTTTTGAGGTCATCGTAATTCCAGGCAAATACATTTTTATATTTCTTCAAAAGTCGAATGAAGGCTGATTTTTCCTCTGGAGTTAGACTAAGGCCTAAGTTGATATTCTGCGGCTTTATGTCAGTTCCTAGATTCACTAATTCATATTTCAGAGTTGAACCCTAAAGTTTTTAATTGGTGGACCTTTTGAATCTTTCTTTTAGATCATATAAGTCTTCCAATTTGACTATAGATTTGGGTATAGCATTATTGGTGCTTTCTTGTTGTAACTGCTTGTCATGCTGGTCCTCATCAATTATCTGATTATTGTAAGAGCCTTCTGAAGTCAGAAAACTTACAATATCAGGGTCATCGTTAAAAACTCTCCAGTTGGTAACATTATCCAGGATGGAGGGTATAAAGATTATTTCGATTGAGAATCTGTTTGGACTATAGTCTTCTGAGGGAATGAACTTGGAAGCTACATTAGCCAGGAGGTGAGCATTAGCATTTTGGAGTCTGGGAATGGATGAGATATTAAATGCTATAAAGTGTGCAGTCAGGTCTTGTACTAACGATTGATAATGCTTTAAGTGACCTGATAGACAATGTATAGTATTTCGTACCTACTTAATAACAATCTCAGAATCCCCAAAGACTTTTAGATATTTGATGTCAAGTCCTATTGCCTTGTATAATCCTTGAACTAGAGCTTCATATTTTGCAGTATTCTTTGTGCAATCGAACTCGAGTCTATAGGTTAGCATGGTTTTCTCTCCTTCTGGACTAATTAATAGACAACTTGCTCCTGCTCCATCGTTAGACTTAGAGCCATCAAAAAATAATTTCCAAAACAAAGATTTATTTACACGCCTAACTACAAAATTAATACATTTAGAACTATTCATTTGAGATAAAAATTCTATTTGAGATAAAACTGAATTTTCTAAAAAAGGTGAAGTATGAGCATTGAAATTCCCTAAGAACGAGTCAACAAAATAGTTCCCAATTATATTGTTGTTGTACGCTATAGGTTCATTTTCTCCTTCCAACTCTGTTATTATGTACCTTTGGTGTCTTTCTTGCTCAACCTTTATCTGATTTGGTTTACCATTGTAAGGGAGCCACATGTGTGACCATTCTATCGCAAAGTAACCATGAAGCTTTTCAGACCAATCCTTGCTAAGAATTAAACCATAAAATTCAGGAATGTCTACAACGAGAATATCAATGACTTGACATACCTTTGGATTTGATGAAAGCCTTATGGTCACTTGATTTAGTTCGCCAATGACTTCAACTTGAGACCGGTCTAGCTGCACTATGCGTACTGCAGACTTTTGAGGTTGGACGTTTAACTTTGCACAAACTGTCTTAGGCAGCATATTAGATGAAGCGCCAGAGTCTACCAAACAATTATGCAAAATTTTATTGAAAACTTCAAAGGTAAGGAGGAATGGAGGAGTATGGGATTTTGACCTTCCTCCAATTAAAGCAATGTCATTTGGGTCAACTTTATTTGACATACCAGTTGGAAGTCTCCCCATTTCATGAGTAGCTTGTGATATTACAACGGCAGGAAGAGGTGCAATAGGTACTACATGCAGTTCTTTCAAAAGTAGTTTCTGTTGATGCTTCAATTTACTCAGCTCATGAAAAGTAATGTTGGCCCTAGTCTTCTTCATGTCTTCAACAATATTATACTCCATTTCATTAGAAATGATAAGTGTTTTAGATAGAGTTGATGAATCAGATTGGACTAAGTTTTTTTGAGTCACTTTTGGTGTTGATTTCTTACCTGCGACTTTATATTTGGAAGTTGGGCTTGGATTTTTTTGTTTAGAACTTGATTGTGGAGGATCGAGTTGATTTCTTCTTCTAGTAGTGACTGGTAATGCATCTTGATATTCTTCATCTAGAAGAATGAAGTCCCACATTACTTGTAGTTCTACAACCTCATCATCATCAGTATGTTCCTCATTCGAAATTTCCTCTTCTTCTCCTTCCAATTCTACATTTGTTATAGCATTGGCAGGCTTTGGATTGGTTGAAGGGTTCCTTCTGAAAGGCTTATAAGGTTTCTTGGAAGAAGTCTCTGCCACTTGTTTTCTAATATCAACCATTTCATTAGACATGGTTTTTAAAACTTTTTGTAACCCTTCCAAGTTGAATGGGTCCTTTGATTGTTTTTTCTTAGGGTCATCTTTAAAAGAAACCTTTTTAGATTTTCTTTCATCAACAACGTTTTTCTTTTCTAAGGCTAAGATACGTTTTTCCACTGCTATCGCTTCTTTCATGTTTTCGGCTAATGTTGGCTTAACTGCCCTATCTACAAAGATTGCTATGTTCAAAGGTAAGGTAGATATGTACCATTCACTTTGAACCTCTTCACTTGGCTTGGATGCGGTAGGGATCTCATTAAGAGTATTAAATCGCGAGTTGAAATCTTTGATAGGTTCTCTTGATTTGGTTTTAAGATTTGAGAGATCATTAATCAATGTCGTTGTAGACCTATCATCACCGAACTTTGTCAAGAAATTCTCTTGGAAAATATTCCAACTAGTAATGGATCCTGAAGGTAATGAAAAATACCAAGACCCAACCGCTCCTTGTAAGGTATATGGAAAAGCCTAACAACAGTGTCTTCTTCAGTAACTCCATTTAAGTTTATTGACAACATAAAGTTGTTTATGTGTTCTTATGCCAGTATGCCTGCATCTGGGTTAAATTTTGGGATCCATTTCTCAAGATGGGTTGGAAATTGACTCAAGGGTGCAGGCATTATGACTTCCCCTGGATTGTTCCATGGTTTCTGTGCCATTGTTGAGATACTAACAGAGGAAAGCACAGATGAGGTTACGAGTGTTTGGGAAGACAATGATGCAATTCCAGTACCCTGTTGAACAATGATATGGAGTTGGGGGATGGATGGTTGACTTTGCAATGGATGATGATGATGAAAGAGTCTCACTATCAGACCCTTCCGGTGTCTTCCTTGCTCTTTTTCTTTTTGGCAGAGGGAATTCTGTTGGTTCAATACCAAGATTTTCACTCTGTAATTTGGTAAGAGGATGGGAAGGAATGTATTGCGAAGTCACACTGCCTTGAGATAAATTAGACTTCTGTGGTGATATGGAAAATCCTTGAAGTTTATGAATTAAAGACTGAACTTCAGGAGGTTCAAGAGTGGACCTATCTGAGATGTTCAGGTTTTCAGCAACGGTTGTTTTTTTCTCAACTTCTCGCTTAGAATTTGGAGACTCAGAATGCGATGGAGAAGTTGGGGGTGATTCACTCTCAGAATGGGTTATGGATTTAAATTTGCTCGCCATTCATAGTTCAGGCCCTCCTTCTAGCGCCAAATATGTTGAAGGCCCGAAAATTGGGTCTACAACAAAGGGGATAACCACCCGGTCTAAACCTTGAAAGCAACTCCTTTTCCATTTGGAATAGTGGCTCCGATTGGGGTGATGGGACCAATTTCCCAATTTTTTTATGATGGTAGACTAAGGGGATGATGTTTTTCTTTTTAAAGGTTATGAAGAGAATGATTTATTCTAAATCTAATCTAACATAGGCAATTTTATTCTAATGAAGGAAAACATCTAACTTAAACTATCCTGTGAGTAACACTTTGTTTATGCGATCTAAAATAATTTCCAACAGCGATTGGTAATAAAAATAATTCAATCACTACGAGAAAAGAATACATTAAACATGATTGTTTCGTATAAGAAATTAGCCGAAACAATTATGATAAATACATCACATAATAAGTAATTCATACACTTAGCATAAAAAGAATAGTTATCACTGTACAAAAGTGCAAAAATGATAACTGAACACTCAGGCTTTCATATATAAACAACTGGAAATAATATATCACTTTGACACATAAGCAAAAAGTATTAAGAGATAGAAGTACCATTGATAATAGGTTCTACTCATGAGCTTCAACGATATAGATTTATCTTCAAATAATTCAATATCCACTAAGAGTACAGAAGTGCATTTTAGTAGCAGACATTAAACTTAGATATAAATAAATCTCGTTCCATTCATTTATCAAAACCTCGTCAGAGGGGGAAAAAGTGCATGTTCTAAAGAATTGTTTTTGACAAATTTCTGGACCTCTCTCTAAATGCATGAGAGGGGTTTAAATACTACTCTAATGAAAACTAAAATTAAACTAAAATTGTATCTATGCTAAATCATGTATCTGTTCTTTTAAGTTGCAAATGTCCAGCATGGGCTTCAAGAGCGTTGGTTGGTTGACTTGAGCCTTCAATTGACTTGTGAATACGGAATCGGTGAGAGCTGGCACTATCTTCTCGGCAGAGGTTATGAGGCACTTTAAAGTCATCGACTGGCTATGTGGTTTTAGCAGATATTGCCAGTAAGTGTCCCAATTTAACTTGCTTATCTGCTTGATTGACTTTGCCTTTTATTCTGCTGTTTGCTTCCACCTTGTTTACAACTGATGTTCCTTTGGGAGAAATCCTGGAGTCGTTTCTGATATTAAAGTTGCTTTATGCAAATTTTCGTTGATGCAGTCGATGATGTTACTTGCTGCTGTCGCTGCCTCCTCCATCGCTTGCTCTGCTTCCTTGAGCTATGCATCCCATTTCGCAAATAACATTTCTTTGTGGGATTCATCAATCCTGGGAAATTATGCTCTTTTTCCTTCCTCCGATTTCTGCCAATTCACAAAGTTAGAAAATTTATTAAAAATTAAATCATAATCAAGTCGTAAGTCTATGACTTGATTTGTAATGTAGTCACTTTTTTCGCAATGGGAATTACATTGTGAGATTCTTTAGCAAAGAATTTCTTCCTTTTGTAAGAGTTGGTCATTGATGGAAAGGGCTTCTTTATGCAGTTCTATTGTGGTCTGTAACTGTTGTTCTTTATCGGTCAGATTGTTTTGATAACCCAACTGCATTTGCTGGAAGTCCTGTTGTAACTTTGCCAATTGTACTTCTGATTCTCGGCTGATGCTGGCCTACTGTATTTGCGATTCCAAAAATAGGATTTTATCCCCCTTTTCTTTTAATACCGTTTGAACCTCTGATTCTTTATCAATGGTTACAAAAGCATATGCCCCGCAATCCGAGAGAGCCTAGTGAGGTTTTCTGTTGGATCGGTGGTCGGGTCTTGTCAAAGAACATCTAAAGGTTCAGCGTCTAGAGAAAGTACAATATCTATTTTTCGTTTCTTTCTTTGTCTCCTGACAACAAGCTTATGCTGCGGGCTATAAAACACATCCACAGGAGGGATCTCCTCTATTTTCAGCACAATTTTGGATGACGGAACAATAGGAATATGCTCTGTCTCTTGAGTATTAATAACTTCTTCTGTTATCATCTCTGTGGTTGTCTCCCCTGGGTTTATCAATGGACCTACACTCTATTCCTCGGTGTTGATTAGTTCATTAAAATTCTCCCACTCCTTTTCTAGGTCTACTATAATTGGACTTGTTGGCTTTGTGAGGGGAGAAGGAGTCTCGGCTTGTTTTGGGGACAAAACCTCCTGGTCAGGCTTTTCTATAGACTGAGTTGTATCTTTGATTGACGCTTCACTTCTGTTGTGATCAATTTTTGACTACTTATTGGATTTTTTAGCTAATTTCCTCTCGGACTTTGATTTAGACTTCTCTTCTCCTGAACTTCCACTTATGCTAACATTAGGAGTGGGCTCTCTTATTGGTTCAATGCGCAATTTGTCCAATGGGACATTTGCCAATCTCTGTTCTCTGTAATGGTTAAACTCTTGAAGCTTTGTTTGGTCAAAATGAATTTGTGCCATATGTATAATCTCTCTGAGAGAGCTCTTCTGTTGAAAGACATCGTCGAAGATATCATCTTCTTTAGTAAACACTTTTATTTTGACCATCGTTGTAAAATTCTTGATAGTATCCAAGGGATCGTACTACCTCCCTCGGAACTTTGGTAGCTAAAGACTTAGCATATTATCAACCTCTTTAAAAGCATGTCCCAAATCAAATAATGTGAAGGCCCCACAGACCACAGGGAATTGAGGCCAGATGGCCTTCTTCTTATCCTTGAGTTTTCTGCTCATTCTCCCAACAGCACAGGTCTGGTAAGCTATCTCTCGGGCCATAAGTTTGTCGAGAACATACAAAGGAAGCACATGAGGCAAGGCAATGCTCCCAAATACCCTAATGTAGGTGAATAACTCCTCCCCGAACCACCTTCCCACAAGGAGAATATCAATTTCATCTTCTGGGAAGAATCTTGGGGCGTCTATTTTATATAACATTTTATGGATGGGAGGCATTACTCCATGAAAAATCTTATAGAAATGTGGGACGAAATTAGATTCCCGCAGTTCTTTATGGTAGACTTGAATAGGTAGAGGGTTCTGTACTGTCCATTTCCACACCATGGTGGGAAAATCAGAGATGAAACAAATAGCATCCATGACGTAGGCAGCTAAAAAGAATGGAGGGTAAAACCTTTGAGCAAAACTTCTTTTAGTTCGATTTAAAATAGCAGAAGCTAAATTATCCGATAAAATTTGGGCCCAATCCATGATGGTAGCATTAGTGGCTGCATCCAATAAACGCAACCATTCTGATGAAAAATTATTTACATCTAGCTTCCCAAATAGTCTACATAACATTGCAGCAGCAAAACAATAGGGAGAAGCAAGGGAGCCAGTGGCGTACATACCATTTTTGTCCTTCTTTAATGGTTCTTCCTTCGCGGACCAGCTCTTTGTGTAGTCTACCAATTCCTTATTCTCTTTGGTGAAATTTTCCACACACTGTTTGTTATAACTGGCTTGGGGTTCTAGCGTGGTCTATAATCCATTTTACCATATGGATGTAAGGGAGTATCTTCGGCCTCGCTGCAACACGGTGCAGAAATGAGCATGCAAGCTCTATCAGTGATGCTTCGAATGACCCATGTCCATCTTCCGTAATTGTAACCTCCATAACTCTCGAGTTTTCTTCTTCTAACAGTCGGTACATGCCTTCCCAAGTAAATATCCCTGCTTCCCTGGTACAAGTGGTGTCTATAAATAACGGAGTCATCTTTGATTTTTCAGATGTAGGAGCTTTGCCTTTCTTTCCCATTATGTTCTGAGTGTTGTTCTGCTCCTGAAAATAGTAAGCAGAGAATAAAGATACAATAAGGATGATGGTGAATAATGAACAATAATAAGGTGACGGGAAAGCTTTTAATTTTTTAAAATCATATCAAAGATATCACCTTACGTGAAATAACCCTTTAAACCAGATCTGATTTGATTTTAATAAATACCATCAATGGACTATTAAGCAAACATTAATGCTCATAAATCTTGCATCGAACGACGAAAATTACTATCATTGAACTTTGAGCCCTTAGATTTGCGATAAAGCGATTTTGCGATTTGCTTCGCAGTATCGCAGATCACGATATCGAAAACCCTTTTATCTTTAACAATCATTTGTTTCATCGTGTGGTTGCAAGATGCGATTTGCAAGAGCTTTATTGCATTTCGCAATATCTGGGCATTTTGTATTAAGTGGTGTTGCGATCAAAGGAATCTACGATATGCGATGAGTTTGTAAGGCTTGCAATCTCGCATTCTCGCATTCTCGCTTTTTTGCATTTGAAAGAGTTTCTTTGTAAAGGATGCTCGTCATTATCCTTTTTGTGATGCAATGCTTGTCATTAAAAGATCCGGTTTATTAAATTTTTTCTTAGTACTCAAGACTTTCCGCTTACAAGGGTTTTCCTAGCTTTGTGGTTGTATAGCACTTTTCGTAAGGAGGCTTAACAATTATAACATTTTTCATGTGCATGAAGCGTGAAAAGGTAGGAATTCATATTGTTGGGAGTTATGCTTTGATATTATGTTTTATTGAAAACAAAAAGACAATCTTAAGTTCTAAGTTTTGATTTTTTAGAAGGGTCCCCATTTATTAATGTTATTGCTAACATTAATAAAAAATGGGGTTGTTGATGGTCACAACAATTGGCGATTCACTTGAAAGAACCAGTTATCTTTGATAGTTTTTTGAATTTTCTAAAACTTCTAAAATAGAAATGGTTTTGGAAAATCAAACTTTATTGTAGAAATATAAGGTACAAAGGGCTATTTGCTAACAACAACATCTTGTTGTATCTATCCTAATTCTGATCATCTTCTTCCCACAGCTAGTCATTGCACTTACATCAGCCATTACTTGGTTTATAAAGATAAAAACAAAGACATCTTTGTAGATCAGTTTTAGGTGTACTCATTTGTCGTAGGTAGAGCCTCTATTGCTAGCAGGTGTTCATAGCCTCGATAAGGTTAGCTGTTACCCAACAATGATCCAGTATCCTACTTAAGAAGTATGCAATTTTCCAAGATAAATCCTCATTTACACTTATTGCTTTTTCTTTTCTTTTAATTATTAAAGAACAATGTCTTGGTTTGGTGGCCAATTTTGACAGTGCCATTCACTTGATTTATAACTAACTGAACAAGCTGGCTCGTGATGAGACCCCTTGTCTTTTGATTGAAACAATCTCAAGTCATTACCTTGTTTTGGTATGCAGTTTGACAATGTTAGCTAGTTATAATCTTTATGATCATGATAAGCTGGCTCTTGATGAGACCTCTTATTCTTTAAGTTTATAGTGCATAACTGGATTATTCTTTGAAACTTGCAATTTCCTAAAGTGGGGAGGAAGTCATTGGCTCCTTAAGAGTTCTTCTAGACGACAATTATAGAGTTTTAAAAGTAGCTTTTCTATAGAGAATATTTGTCTTGTTATTGATGCTTTTCATGACTGATATGAAGCAAACTCCTACTAGAGGTTGTTCTTAATCAGAACTTGTAAAGTTGAAACAAAAGAACAAGTAAAACCTTCAAAATTATAGCACTTGATCGTATTTTTCAAAAATAAAGATTAATTTTCTCAATCACTTCCATTTATACAAGTGAAAAAACAAAATTGACAAGAGACACTAATCTTTTGTGTGGAAACAAAAGGTAAACATTTTCAACCTATTTTATTATCAAAAGGAAAAATAAACTAAAAATAATAATTTACAAAAAATAGAAGAGGTCATCTTCTATGGAAAGTATTTTTTAAGGATCTTTCCATTAACAGGTAAAGACTCTCTTTTCCCTATTAAGTCTTGTAACGTGAAAGTCGATGGACCTATGATTTCAACAATTTGGAATGGTTTAAGCCACATCCGTTGGAATTTAGTATGCTTGCCTTTCTCTTCATGGGCTTTATCCCATTTCAATACTAAATCTCCAATTTGAAAATCTTTTCTGGACACCGAGTTTGAATCAAAAGAAGCCTTTACCAATGCTTGGTGATGTGCATGGGTAATTTTGGCCTGTTCTCGTTCCTCTTCTAGCTTAAGGATCTGCAATTGTCTTAGTTCCAAGGATGAAGAAGGAGTTTCTTCGATGAACTGAACTAAGGCTAAAGAAGGAATAGCTAGATGTGTTGGGAGAACTACTTCTTTCCCATAAACTAAATTAAAGGGAGAAGTGCCAATAGAAGATTTTTGAGTTATTCGATCTACCCAAAGAGCATACATCAAAGATTTGTGCCAATTTCTATGACTTTGATCAATAGTTCGTTTAATGATTCTGATCAGGTTTTTATTTGTTGAGTTGGCCAACCCATTCCCTTGCGGGTAATAATTGGCAGAATACTTAAGTTTAAAACCTCTTTTGAGCGCAAATTCAGTCATAGCATTACCAGAAAAATATGATGCATTATCAAGCATTAAAGCAAAAGGTAAGCCCAACCTGGTAATTATGAATTGATATATGAAATCGATGATATTTTCAGAGTTGGTTGTCTTGAGAGGAACTACTTCTACCCACTTATTAAAGTAATTGGTAGTTGTAAGGATGTACTTATGTTGTTTAGAAGAGTGAGGAATGATCTCACCTGTTATATCTAATCCCCATTGCTCAAATGGTTGATCGATGTTGACCAGTTTTAATGGCAATGATGGTTTCCTCTGTCTTCCAGCAACAGTTTGACAAATCTGACATATTCTTACATAGCTATGTGCATCCTTAAATAATGTTGGCTAGTAGTAGCCTACGAGAAAGATTTTGTGTGCTGTCGCATCTCTTGCATAATGTCCACCTGCTGGTCCATCATGAAGTTCCTGCAATACTTTTTTAGCTTCAGATTTCTCAAGGCATCTAAGAAGAACAGAATCATAATTCATCCTAAAGAGTACATCATTTACAATTTGATATTGCTTAGCTTTTAATCTAAGGGCTCTTTTCTTTGTATGATTCAAATGTGAAGGAGAATACCCATTCTTTAGGTAAAACATGATATCAGCATATCTTGATTCAATATCATTTAGGCTTACCTCATACATTTGTACCTCATGATCAGGGGATGGTATTTCTAATATATGCGATGCTCTAGCCAAAATCCTGCAAAAACCTTGACCTTTTATAATATTTTTTGGCTTTATTTTAGCATCATATTCTTGCAGGGTTGTGACCCAATTTGCTCTTTTTTCACCCACGTCTTTCTGTACCAAAAGATTTCTTACCATTGGAAACGACACTATTATTTTTGTATGGGTCTTGAGAAAAAAGAGTCTAAAGTGTTTGATCGCTTTGAAAATAGCATAAGCCTGTTTCTCAACGTCGAAGTAATTTAATTCGGCCCCTTGCAAGTTTGAACTGAAAAAGGCGATTGGGGCTTCTGCTTTATCTTGATCAGCTTGCGTGAGTATTGCAGCATACGATTTCATAGAGGAAAATGTATACAAAATGAAGGGATCATAAAATTTTGGAGTCGCTAGAGATGGGGCATTTATAATTATTTGTTTAATCAGGTTGAATGCTTCATGTTCCGCCTAACCCCATTTGAAGAAAGATTTTTTCTTGATCATTTCTTGGAGAGGTGACATAATTCTTGAGAAGTCGGGGACAAATATTTTAACGAAATTGATTTGACCAAGGAAGGATTACATTGATTTTTTGTTATGGGGTAAGGATATCTCAGAGATCTCCTTAATCCTATCTGGATAAATATGAATTCCAGATTCAGACACTATGAATCCGAGAAGCTTTCCTTCACTTAATGCAAAAAAAGGACTTTTTTGGATTAAGTGAGATCCCATACTTTTGACAACGTTGAAAGATTTGCTTTAAATCTCTGAGGTGATTACTACGTTTTTTAGAATACACTGTTATGTCATCTAAGTAAATCACCACTAACTTATTCACTAATCCTTTAAATGCAATATCCATGGCCCTTTGAAATGTGGCTCCAGCATTAGTCAGTCCAAATGGCATCTTTTGATATGCATATGTGCCCCATTTGGTTTTGAATGTTGTCTTAAATTGATCATCTAGATGGACTAAAATTTGGTTATATCCTGAGAAGCCATCTAAAAAGTACATCAATTCAGACACTGCAACTGATTGCAATGTCTGTTCCATAGGTGGTAATGGAAAATTGTCCTTTTGGCAGGCTTTACTGAGATTTCGAAAATCAATACAAATCTGATGTCTTCATTTTTCTTTATGACTGGTACCAGGTTGGAAACCCATCTAGAATGTCGAACAGGAAAAATAATTTTGGCTTTCAATAATTTATTTAGCTTAGACTTAATTTGGCTTTCCAGATTAGGATGGATTTTTCTCAGCTTCTGCTGGATTGGTTTCTCATCCGAGATCATCGGAATTGTATGCTGTATGATTAAAGTATCATAAGTTCTGAGGTCATCGTAATTCCAAGCAAAGACATTTTTATACTGCTTCAAAAGTCGAATGAAGGCTGATTTTTCCTCTGGAGTTAGATCAAGACCTAAGTTTATATTCTGCGGCTTTATGTCAGTTCCTAGATTCACTAATTCATATTTTAGAGTTGAACTTTGAAGTTTTGAATTGGTGGACCTTTTGAATATGTCTTTTAGATCATATAAGTTGAGGGCGATTTACTCTCAGAATGGGTTATGGATTTAAATTTTCTCTCCATTCATAGTTCAGGCCCTCCTTCCAGTGTCAAATATGTTGAAGGCCCGAAAATTGAGTCTACAAAAAAGGGGATAACCACCCGGTCTGGACCTTGAAAGTAGCTCCTTTTCCGTTTGGAATAGTGGCTCTGACTGGGGGTGATGGGACCAATTTCCCAATTTGTTTATGATGGTAGACTAAGGGGATGATGTGTTTCTTTTTAAAGGTTTATGAAGAGAATTCGTTATTCTAAATCTAATCTAACATAGGAAATTTTATTCTAATGAAGGAAAACATCTAAGTTAAACTATCCCGGGAGTAACACTTTGTTTATGCGATCTAAAATAATTTCCAATAGCGATTGGTAATAAAAATCATTCAATCCCTACGAGAAAAGAATACATTAAAGATGATTGTTTCATATAAGAAATTAGCTAGAACAATTATGATAAAGGCATTGCATAATAAGTCATTCATACACCTAGCATAAAAAGAATAGTTATCAATGTACAAAAGTGCAAAAATGATAACTGAACACTCAGGCTTTCATATATAAACAACTGGAAATAATATATCACTTTGACACATAAGCAAAATGTTGGGTCCCTATAATACTAGTGATTACCCCATTACTATTGTAGTTGTACCCCTTATTAATATTGTTGTGCC
>APFE030979899.1:113618-125478 GCA_000404065.3 Pinus taeda
CGAAACCCCTCAGCAACAAAGGCGTCCCCTTGAAGCCAAAACTACTCTGATACCAAATGTAGGTTTTAACCTCATACAGAAATTACCTGCATACGAATTCTAAATCACAGGAAAAATAAAATGCGAGAGCATAACACATAAATCACATATACACAGAGATTTCCCACTGGACCCCAAAACCGGGACTACCACCTTGATTTTTCATTATGTTCCTTTCAATCTTACAATACATATTTATACATGGCGAAGCATCCAATATCATGGACTGAAAAACCATCGCGTCCAAAACCATGGACCAAAAACCATAGGTAGGTTCGCCCAACCTAATATGTGGTCCAAAAAAAAAAATTCCGGGGGCGCTGCCCTGGACCCTGTAGAGGGGGGCTACCCACCTCCCTCAAACCCCCCGGATAGGGGGGGCTACTGCCCCCCCTCTAACCCCCGATTCACTACGTCGATTAGTCGTGGAAAGAATATAACACAACCCAACATTCTTAGGGGAAATTAACTTTCATAGAAGATTTATTTCTAATCTAGCAGAATTAATTAGATCACTGAACAATATGTTGAAAAAATATTCGACTCTAAAATGGAATGTTGAGGCTAAGAAATCCTTTAAAGACATTAAACTAGCCTTAACTAAAACATCAATTTTGATCAGCCCAAAATTTGACATAGATTTCATCTTATTTTCCTTTACTTCTGAGCACACAATTGCTATAGTTTTACTGCAGAAAATTGACCAGGGCTATGAATAAACTATTGCTTTATTTAGCAAAGCCCTGAGAGATGACCCCTTAAAATATAACATAATGGAAAAACAAGCCTTTTCTTTGGTCAAAGCTATCAAGGATTTTAGGGTATACATTTTATATTCTCATATAGTAGCCTATGTTCCTAATTCAGTAGTCAAAGACACCTTAACTCAGGATGGTCCAGATGGAAAGAGGGGAACATGGATTGCTACTATTCTAGAATATGATATAGAAATCAAACCAGCTAAGTTAATCAAGGGCCAAGGTTTAGCCAAGCTCATGGTTGAATCAAACTTTCAAGCCCTGGATATAAACTTTATTGCATAGATAGATAATGAAGAGAAGATGGAGACTCCACTAATCAGCCAAGCCTTTATTGAATCACCATGGTATGCTGATATCATTTATGTTTTACTGAATTTACAAGCTCCTCCTAAATTATCTAAGACCAAACGAAGATTTTTAAAGATGAAATCCTTAAAATTTTGTATATTAGACAATGCTTTGTTTTGGAGAAATCATGAAGGTATTCTTCTCAATTGCTTATTAAAAGATGATTTTGACAAAGTATTACAAGAGTTTCATGCAGGTGACTGTGGAGGACACCTTTACTGGAAAACCACTGCTAATAAGATTCTTAGAGCCGGTTTCTACTGGCCTACCTTGTTTTCTGATGTAAACAAATATGTGACCTCCTGTCACAAATGTCAAATTTTGAGGGAAATAAAAAGCTTATACCTTTACCCCTCAAGCCAATCTCTGCTGAAACACATTTTCAACAATGGGGTTTAGACTTCATTGGTGAAATTGACCCACCCTCCTCTGCCCAACACAAATGGATCCTCAATGCCACAGACAATTTCACAAAATGGATAGAGGCCATACCATCAAGGCAAGCCACTAACACTGTTATCAAAACCTTCCTTGAAACCAACATTCTATCAAGATTTGGATGTCCAACTAAGCTCATTACTGATAATGCAATAGCCTTTAAATCCAAAAGAATGATAGATTTATGCAACAAGTATCATATAACCCTGGGCCATTCCACAACCTATTATCCTCAAGGAAATGGACTGGTAGAATCCTCAAACAAAAGTCTGGTGAACATCATCAAAAATTTGTTAGAGGATAATAAAAAAACATGGAACCAAAAGCTAGTCAATGCCTTATGGGCAGACAGACTAATCACTAAAAAATCAATTGGTACCTCTCCCTACCAACTAGTTTATGGGATGGAAGCTGTTTTTCCATCCTCCTTGGGTACACCAGTGATGAAGTTGCTTCAAGAAATCCAAGTTGAACCAAATAGTATCCAAAGAAGAATCAACCAAACAATTCACCTACAAAAAAATAGGGAGGAAGTATATATCAGGTCTCAAGTCATGCAGGAAAGGATTAAAAAGATTTTTGACAAGAGAACCAAGGCTGAAGATTTATACCTTGGTGACAAAGTACTAAAGTGGGATTCAAGGAGGGAAGATAAAGGTAAACATGGGAAATTTGATTTCCTATGGAAAGGCCCATATGTCATTTATGTTTTCAGGGGTAATAATGCTTTCTTCCTAAGGGAAATGGATGGTACATAAGCAGAAGGTGGACCAGTGAATGGTCGAATGCTTAAACACTATTTTGAACCTAGTTACTAAATCTCACTTTGCATTAGAGCATATATTATTTTCAAAAGTCTAGATTGGATTAGATGGTGATTTTTTGAAGTTAAAGCCTGAAGAGAAGGCCCTAATCTTTGAAAGAATCATTGTCATAAGTATTAATAATGCAAAAGCACAGAGGAACATTGG
This sequence comes from Pinus taeda, assembly GCA_000404065.3. Classification (NCBI taxonomy): domain Eukaryota; kingdom Viridiplantae; phylum Streptophyta; class Pinopsida; order Pinales; family Pinaceae; genus Pinus; species Pinus taeda. The sequence continues at coordinate 116,176 of APFE030979899.1, forward strand.
GCAAGGTAATATCAACAACAATTCAAAGGCTATTGATCTACAAAGTTCGTAACCTTTCACTAGGAAATGCCATCCCCAAGTGGAGCCACTATTAGGTTCCTATACCAATAGGAGTCATAATTTTGAATGACTAAGATTAAGCCTTGTAATATTGTACATACCTTTGCCTCCTGCAAATATTTTCCATATTAACAAAAAAAATAAAAAATGTAAAGAGGGTATGTCCTAAAAAATTATCAAAGGACAAAAAGAATGAAAAGGTAAAAAAAAAATGAAAATATATGAACCCCAAAATACAAAAAAAGACCATGAAAGTGAGCAAGTTAAAATGCCACTACTATTTACTTTTTGCATAATAAAATATTTTGTGCAGCTTGTAACTCATGTCACAATCCATGATAGTCAAAATGTTTAAACTTGGCTATTTCATGCTTTGAATTTTATGTTTATAGGTAGTGAATAAATCTGACCAAATAGTGTAAGATTGGAAGATCATTAGATAGATAGAGTGAATAAAAGGAGCTCATCAGTTTAACCTAAGCCCTTGGATGATATAAGGTTAGAATTAGATAGTTTATTTTGTAAAGAAAAGTAAAATATTGATAAGGTTTTGCTAGCCTAAATGCACCCAAATAAAGTGAAGAAAAAAATTGTAGGATGAGTACGTGGGTAAGTATGTCATGTGATTATACAAATGCACTTATGTCATCATATTAAATGAAATTTTTAAAAGTGCATAAGTAGAGGACAAAGCAAAAACAATGGTTCAAAATTTGGTTTACTTAACATCCCCCCATTCATTTTAAACCCCTATGACACTCACTAACTTCCCTTTCATAATAAAAATATTAATACCTAAAGTTCTTTAAGTCAAAGAGGCTCAAAGAATTTCTCTAACTTCTGGTGGGACTTGACCCTCGGCTTGATGACTTAAGAAGGAAAGGTGTTAAATTACCTTATAATTCATTCATCCCCCTCACAAAACCCCTTTTCCTAAGGTTAAGTTCTCTTGCCTAGGAAAACCCCTTTATAAACATGTTTTATGTACAAAACCCACCAAATACATTTATCCTAAGTACTAAGTATATGGAAAGCACACAACATTTCATATACCTAAGTGCAATACCCCTTCCACTCATTTTGCTGCATATTAACTTTTTAACTTTATTATTTAAATTTCTGTAAAAACACATTGTCTCGTATATATTTAACTTCTTTATATAAATTAACCCCAACCCTTAGTTTATTTATAAACTATATTACTACCCCATATCCCACAAATATATTAAAAGCCCCACCCACAGTCCTTAATCCTTCATTAAAGTGCCCCCGATGAGATTAAGTATTAAGTTAATCATATACCGCCGATGATTAGACCCATGGCCCCCTTGAAAACTTTTTGTATAAATCACCACGCAGCTTCACCTCTCGATCACCATACGATCTCCCTCCCCTTCATCCAACAGCTCGCATCCATATCGGGGTGAGCCAATGTCTGCCCTTTACTCGCCCGATAAGGTGGTTTTCCTTCCAACCCCCGATGCTACATGTCAAACAATGAATGGGATCGGGCAACCCCTCCCGAATACCACCCGAACCACAAAAGCGGTGCGATGGACCTCCAAAACCACTTCCCTCTTTCAACCAAAAACCATCATTGTTCATTAATCAATGAACCTACCAAAAAATTAATTGTTTTTGCTATAAAAGCCCGTTTACCCCTCTTTTCACTCTTTTCGTGCAATTTTTATTAAGAGATCAAAAACGCCATTGCGACCCCTGCAAACAATGAAATTACTCAGTGACCTCTACGATTACTCCAAAGACGTTGTAGATAGCCCTGCTCATCCATCAGTCCGTACCAAAACCGTACAAACCTTTGCAGCCACCATCAACCACCATTTACAATCAATTCCGCCCAATTCTAGGTATCTGAAGAACCAGAAAGAACCATGAGTACCCCTCCAGTCATGCAGACTCCTCAGAATGAGGATAAGATCCCAAAAAGAAACAGAGAAGGGGCTTCCACTTCAGGAATGGCCACCTCCGATTTGCAGCAGGAATCAAACAAGAGGCAAAGGCTAAATCTAGCCTCTGAGTAGGAATATACTAAAGACTCAACTGAGGTCACAAATACAGAAGCAGAAAGAAGTAGGCCTACCACTCCATTTGAAGGCATGCAAGAGCCTTCCACATCACAAAATCAGATGTTGGAAAGGCAGCTTAGTGCTGAAGTGTCTTCCTTTAGAATGCCTGCAGACAAAGATCAAGATATCAAGGAAAGATACAAGGAAATCAAAGCCAGAAATGAGAGGCTTAAGGCCCAAACATATGCACAATACCTAATGCTGACTCCCACCAATCAAACAAGGCTAATTTCATCCTTTGACATTAAAGAGGGAAAGATGTAGATGAATTTTGTTAAACCGACAGCTCAGTAGCCCAAGACAGCATCAGATTTTAATAAGGTGGATTTTGAAGTGTTGGCAAGGGATATTCATCCCATAGACTAGATTGAACTACACAAACAGGCTGGAGAGATGATAAACTCCACCTTGACAGGTAAAGCCATAGCTTCCCATCAGCTATAGAAATCTCTGAATAACATCTCAACACAATTTCAGTTAGAGAAGGCCTCCTCACAGGCCAAGGGTACAAGGATCAAGTCCTTAGAGGACTTAGTGATTGAATTGGGACACGATCCCAAGAATATAAAAGCTACAAAGTAGCTTATTAAGAAGAAAAATGATGATATTGTTGCACTTAATAGGCAATTGAAAATACCCCAGCTGCATCATCCTCAAACTTTAGAAGTCATAGAAAATCAAAACAGACATGAGGAGTTGATGGACTTGGTCCTAAAGCTCAATGATCAACTTAAGGAGACAGAAAAGGAGTTGGATGATTTAATTCAATTGAAGCAAAGCGATTTGGCCACAACGTCCAAGGATGTCATCCCAACAGTATCCATAATAGTTCCTTCTACACTGGCAGCATCACTGGCACTCACTGCTCCACTTGCCACATCATTTCTAGTAACAGCAGAATCTACAACAACAACAGGTGCACAAGGATAAAAAGTAGCAGAATTGATTAAATCCATGGAAGAAATGTCTATCCAAGCTACAGAGATGAAAAGACTAAAGGAAAAGGTGGCAAGTTTGGAAACTGACTGCAAACTTGCCCGACTCAAGCAAAAAGAAGAAGCACAAAAGGCCCAGAGGATGAGTGAAAGGATCAAAGTCTTAGAGAAAGACTTAACACTGGAGAAACCACTTGGGAAAACCACGGAAATGCTGTGGGCCAATATCATTGACTCTGTCATTGGTATTTGGCCATCAATCCAGGTCATTTTTTAACAAACGGAGTTAGTTAAGATAGCTATAGAAGCTATCTAGAAAGTGAAGGAGGAGTTGGGAGATAAGCCAGAGGATGCCAATACACTCATCCACTTCCTCAATAGCAAGAATAGATATGAGCTCCATGTGCTAAATATAGAAGATAAGACTGAGACCATTTTGGAAATAAGGAAGGTCCTTTCCAAAAGGAACCTTGTGCTTAACTTAGAGGAAAAGTGCCACAATATGCAGATAGCCATTGATAGGTTCATGGCTAAATTCCAGATTTTGAGGGAAAACGATCTGCCCAGTCCTATGGTTGTCAACGACAAACTCATGACACAGTTGGACTATGGTGATAGACTCAGAAAGTTGGCTAAGGAACAAGCCAGCTCTTCATCCATAAAAGCATTGCCAACAGGCAAAATTTTGTACAGCACATTTGAAAACTTGTTTTTCCTGGAGCATGAGATCAAACATTTATTCACCACCAAGCCCAATTTTGCCAAATATACTGAAGCTAATGAAATCTACGGGAGAATGATGAATGTAAAATTACCTGATGCAGAATGGTGGGAGACAATGACTGATTTACTGTGATAAATTTACAGCAAAAAGTTACTTCACAGTAAAAATAGAATAGCCAGGTAAACAGGTAAAGACAACACATCAGGGTCAAAGAGTGTCAGGGTCAAAGAGTATCAGCTGAAAGGTAAAGTTAAAGAAGACTCCAGCGTGAAACACTACAACAACAGGCCAGCACAACCATCTTGCAAGAAGATATTCGTATTTATAATATTAAATCTCAAGTTGTTTCGAGATATTTTGTAAATAATATTTGTATAAATACTTCACAAATTGAAGTATGTAAGCGTGTTTTCCAAACATTTCTATAGACTTCTTGTTCTTAAGTCTAAAATTCTATTGTATCAATGAATGGATCAGCTAGCTGGATCAAGGAATAAAGATCAGATATTTCACTAGATTATTGTGTAAAGCAAAGTTCAAATAAGTATTCTCTCACATTCAATGTTATTTTTCTTTAAGTTTTTCCACAATATTACTTGTATCTCTAAAAATCTAAATGCTATAACATGGAATGATATCTTAGAAATTGCTTAACTTCACTTTGTCTTGGCTATTATGCATATTGAATGTTTTCTTCACAAATCTAAGTTAAGGAATTCTTGATTGCTCCTTAGTTTAGGTAGTTGTTTGTGATCTATAGCAAATAATTCCTGGTTTCCCATTGTTCATGATTATCCTCTGTTCTTCATTTTAACCCCAATCTGAGGATTCTTAAGTGCTCTCTCACCCTGGTTAGGATCATTTCACCCCTTCGACCTAAAGATTTGCACTTTACTTTGTTATCTTTCCCTGTGAACATTCCATTTAATGAATTGATCCAGTTATGCTATCCATTTGTTGACTCCATAGCCCAGTGGCTTAAAGACCTTGCTCTATCCATCTGTTCCAAGAATTCCACATCCCAACCTTAAATTCAAAGCCAAAGCCCCAATGAACATTAAGAACTAGCCTAAAATCCCAATAAAACAAAGCTAAATTATATAGAGAGAGCCCTCTCTGAGTCATAGGTTGGCTAGAGCCTATACTCAAAAGATTGGTTTGTAGTTACCTTTGTTTCTTCCTTCTTCTGATAACTTCTAAGGAAAATTATGAGTGATAGCAGGTCCATGATCTCTATTTAAAGCACATGGAGGGTCATTTGTAAGGTGATTGTTCATGAGAGAAGATTATGTGAATTTTCTTTCTTTTACATTATTAAATTTCCTGAAGTGGCCCCCCCGATCGGGGTGACGAAGTGGGTAATTAGAATAATTATATATGTCAGAGGCTAGGAGGTGAAAGGACTTCCTACCACTACCCACACGATTATACCGCAGGACGTGGTGGAGTCTTTCATGTCTGCAGCGATGTCGGAAGGGAGAAGTGGTGTTTGGTATATAGGTAAGAGGAGAGGTGGTAAGGACGTCGGCATAAGGTGGATGGGACGGCAGGTAGGTATGGCAGAGTATGAGAGGGAGCATAGAGAAGGGAGTATGGCTAGATTTCAAGGTGGCAGGAGAATGAGAGCGGAGGACTAGCCATACTCGCATTCAGCAAGCAGGCATAGCAACCACGGGTATGTTAACTATTTTCTTTCTGTAATTCGTGGAAGAAAGTCTAGTATATTAGGTGGGGGAAGAAATTTGTGCTAGGTTGGGAAGGAAATACCATGAGGAGAGGTTATGCTGCGCAAAAAGAGAAAAAGCAGTGAGGAAGAGTGGTCCTGTAGCTATGCGTCGATGCTGGCCAGGCTTGAGGGCATAGAAGCTAATAGGGAGTGGCACATTTTGCTCAGGGCTAAGGCTAGCAAGGCGAGAGAGGATTTTATCCAGGTGAACTAGAGTATTGAGAGTCCGGAGAAGTTCCTCAGGTCGAATTTCTGGGTAGATAGGGGGAGTTATGGCAGCAGAGAAGAGCAAGTCTATGAGGAGAAGCTGGGATAGAAGCTAAGCAAGGAATGGGTGATATGTAGAGGAGGTAGTGTTGCGAGGGGAGGGAGTGGCAATGGCAAGCAAGGCAAGGGGAGGGAGGAGAGTCGCAGCATGAAGCTCCCCTTGTTCACTCTACCGGGGTCGCACAGGGAATGGGTTAGCTTGAGGGACCTCAATGCGGGAGGAAGGGACAATGGAGGAGAGACAGAGACCATGGGTCTGACCGAGAGGCAGGTTGCAGTGAGCAGGGAGAAGGTGAAGACCACCCCTAGTTCACTCAAAGGCCTGGGAGCAACCGAGTGTAGGAAGAGGGGAGGCAGTGACGAAGAACAGAAACCCCACGAGGCAATTGGCATTTGGATGGGTAATGTTTGTTTTATCCTGACATTGAATTGTGATCACTGTGAATAGGTAGCAGACACTGGCGACATGGCGCATCCAGCCAGAGGAAGAGGTCACAGAGGATGAGGAAAATCTGGTCCTAGTTCAAAGGACTTGGGAACCTCAGAACAGAGGAAAGGAAGAAGACCCATGGATGAGACTATCAGGGAGACATCAAAAGCATATAAGGAAGGAATAGATGCAGGGATCTAAAAAATTATAGAAGAAATGGAGGAAAGAATTATGGAAGAGGACTCCGAGGATGAAATGGAGGAATGGAAAGACCTCATTCCAGATCCTGGGAACACCAGAGGGAGACTATCCCAATTCAAACAGACCTTGCATCTGTACTGGCTCATGAAAACACTGGTAGGAAAAGCAATGGAACAAGTGTCCATGGGGATGGTTCTGATGATCAGAGACATGCCAGATTATAAAAAGGACCTGCAACCTATCCAGTTCTAGCTCTGTAACCAAGACATAAGACTGGACAGTATACAGTGACACATCTCATGTATTATTGAATGACACCAGCACCTGGAGATTCGGCTAAATATCTAGTGACAGTTGAGTCAAAACCAGAAGACCTCAAAGAATAGTGGAGCACAATGACCTCAGTTTTTTGTCTTTTAGCGGATAGCTTTCTTTTACATGCATGCTTATGGGATCTAAGACTATAGATTGGTTTTCAAATAGTTATGTATATATCGCTTGGGTATAAAGACTGATAAATTATCATTTTTCGATGGCTTACAATATACATAGGTGGCCAACAGACTTGGTTTCCCAATGGGCAAGGTGAGGCCACCTATTAACTGTATGTGGTTTTAGTTCGCTTTTATATAAATAGAAAAAGAGGCTCTACCTAAGCTTACAAAAAAAATTGTCTGATGTGGTCGCGTTGGCTCAAGTCGTGGACTATTTCCCTCTTTGAGGGTTTTAACCACGTCAAGAATACTAGTGTATTGGTCTATGATCTATTTGTGAGTGGTGTCCTTTGGTGTTCTATTTGAGGAACTTACCCTGTAAATTCCTACAAGGTATCAGAGAAATTTGAGGGCCACATCCATTGGTGATCCAAATCTGAAGCTGTTACAACTACATTTGACTGTCGTTTCCTAGATCTATTATTTCTAACCGCTTTCGGTTCAAGAGGGATACTCTATTTTGTTCATATCATCTGTTCCAGTGAGGAACCCCTTTCGTTTCATGCGAAAAGGTTTCTGTAGCCCTAGCTATGTCATTTTTAAGATCTGGAGGTATACAATCTTTATTTTTAGTTTTAGTTATTTATCTCTCTGTTTATTTCGGTTTATTTATCTCTCTGTTTTTTATTACCGAATCTATACCTTTCATTTCTGTGTATGCTCTTTGCCCCGAGAATCTGTGCGATTTGGGCAAATCAGAAACAAGAAGGAAGTATTTTTCTCATGCCTATGCTCTTTTCCGCCACACCTTAGTGTGATCTCTAAAAATCAAAAACATTGAAGAAAATATTTATTTTCTCTTCAAATCTAACTTCAAGCCACAAGGTTTAGTTTTTTTTTGGATGTTCGTTTTAGGTTGTGTGGTTTTTTGTTTTGCAGGCAAAATGGGCTTTCTCAAGTAAGCACGTAATCCAAAGCTTCAGTGACTTAAAAAAAAAAACCTTTCCTCTTTTCCAAAAATTACTAACCTTTTAAACTAGCTCACTTGGTCCAAAGTTACTTTATGGGAATAGAGGTCGTGAGTTCAAGTGTTTCTTTTTGTTGAATTACTTTTTCAAAAAGCACAAGTAACTTAGGTTTTAAAGTTACTTTATGTGAAAGTGTTCTTGCCCATTATAAAAAGTGAGTCACTTATAATTTTAAGTCTCTTTATCTTTTATTTAAACTACAATTTAGTGGGTAGATCATAAAGTACCATTGTAAAAGTGACTTTCACTTATTTATAAAAGTGGGTCACATAATTGTTTTTATAAAAAAAGGTGAGCTCATTAGATTGAGTTTGGAAAAATGGGGGATCTTTTTAAAAATATAACATTATCTGCACTTCTGCACATTCACGTACTTCGTCGGCATCTTCAACAACTTTTCTTCAAAAATCCATACCTTCTTCATTCGAAAGCCGTTTTTAGAGCCGTTTTTTTTAATCGGGCTAATTTTTCGAAATATTTCCATTGGAACTTTTAGTTTCAGCATATACAGCTTCAGTTTCTGTTAAAATGGAAATTCCATGTCAAGTTATTTTTTACAGTGCCAACTACTTCCAATAGGTGTCCTACATGGAGGATTTACTTAGAATTAAAGGTATCTATAGAATAGCCTCAAACCAAGAGTCTAAACCTAAAGATGAAAATAAGCAAGCCAAATGGGAAAATAGGCAATATCAAGCACGTGGGTTGATAGGGATTTCTATTTCTCCAGACCTTAGATTACATATTGCAGAACTTGATACCCTTGATGAAGCAATGAAACAACTTAATAAAGGTTTTGGAATTAAAAATGAAATTATAGCCCATCTCCTCGAAAATGACTTGCTTATGTTGGACCCCAACAATTTATCATTGAAGTTTTTTTTCCAAGTTCAAGACCCTTAGACTTCTCTTGGAAGGTGTTAAGGTTAAGAAAGAAGATGGTAGCCTTATCTATTCTATTCTTACTAAGATGAGACCAGCCTACTCTATGTTTGTTTCCACCTTCCATTCTACTAGAGAAGCCTTTATTTCTCAAGAAAAAGACTACAAGTCCCCATTTTTTGATGCCTTTTGTGATTCTTTAATAAGAGAACAAGAAAACTCTTACATCCTGGTCTTCTTAATATTAGAAACTCTTCTAAGAAATCTTTAGTCACCCAACAAAAACCAAATCCAAAGAATCCTAAGAGGCAACATCCTAAAAAGAATGGTCCTAAACCAAACAAGCGTCCTAAGCACTTTCAGTCTCAAAATGAAAAATCAATTCAACAAAATAATAAGGAAAATAAAAACAAAGGGAAGAAGACTGATAGACATTGCAAATTTTGTAATCGAGATGGCCACTTAGAATCCAAATGCTTTAAGAAGATGGAAGCCTTGGAAGCAGCAATGAAAAAGCATAACATCCATT
>APFE030979899.1:157596-181582 GCA_000404065.3 Pinus taeda
TTTCAATATTTAAGTGTTTTTCCTTCTCATTTTTGTATTAGTTTCTCCCGTATTCTCTACGAGCCTCAATGCCTTTCGTTCGATCATATTTTCTCTTGAATTTTTTTTAATTTTCCATGATAATTCAATCTATGTGGATTTTTAAAATCCAACACAAAATGTCAATTTCAAACTCCTGCAAAAAAATTGCACTTTCAAAATTTAGAGCAAAAGACTCACTTTAAAAATTCAGCACAAAAGACTTACTTTAAAAAAACTCACTTTAAAGATTCAGCCAAAAAGAATTAAATTTAAATTTATATGGGTAGACGAAACTATTCAACAAGACTTTGGTGAAAATTTGAAGGATTACAATTAGAGCATCCGAAGACTATATATATTATTATATATATATATATAGATTGCACCTTAAATGAGCAGTCCACACTTCTACTGGTTAATCCCATTTGATCTTGTTTGGATATTTGTCACTTACCATTGGTATTGCATATTGGGCAATGGAGGGTGTGGAGGATCTTAAGGGATGCCTTGAGGGCAGAAAAAATTGTAGAAAATATTTGCAAATCCATATATAGGTACAAGATACATTGCAAAAGTCACATGAAAAATGCAAGGAAAAAAATGGTCAACACTGAACAAAGAATTCATTCAAGGTTGGAGATAAAGTATGGTTACAGTTGAACAAAGAGAGGCTATAGGGTCCTGATAAAAAAATCAAGGCTCTATGATATGGTCCCTTTTAGATATTGGAAAATGTGGGAGATAATGCCTATAAACTCAGTCTGCCCCCGTAAATGTGCATTTACTCAGTTGTGAATATGGAGAATCTGAAGCTCTATGAGTCTTCCATGATAGATCAGTAAGAGGAACATGTCCTACCTTCTATAGAATATTTGGTACTAAATGATCAAGGAGAGCTGAAAGAAGATACAATTTATAGAAGAAATTCAAAACTACAAGACAAGGATAGCATGACCTTTGGAAGATTAGGTTGAAAGGACAACTTCCAGAACAAGCTAAACGATACACTTGAGAGAAGGTGGAGGAAAATTTTCCTCACCTCATTTAGTAGAAGCTTTTATGGCCAAAAAAAATCTCAAAAAGGGGATTTGTGATCCAGATTGGATCATTATATTGTTTTTCATCCATCTCGTTGTTGTAAAAGTGGAAAAAGTGGAGGAATCAACTCATAATACCATTTTTACCAACAAGACTCAGTTTGGGAAATTGGGGTATGAAACTTGTTGAAGTTGTAACTAGGTTCGGCCTTCATAAATGTATTTTATCTTTAATTTATTTATTATATTTTGTCCAAAGAAAATTTATTTGTATCATGTCTGATTTGGACATTTAAAAAAAAAAAAATCGAATTAAAAAAAGAGAGCATAATTTAGTGTCTCCAAGTTTACCAAGTCAACCCTCTAGATGACAAGTTGGCCTACCAAGGGACATTGTCCTTTGCATAAAAAAAAAATATAAATACATCCAATTCATATTCATAAAACATATGATTTTTAGTTGGATCAGAAGCAAGAACAATTCACATCTCCTGAGATATGTTCTAAGGCAACAAGTATATAATTTGTAAGGTAGTATGCATACGAATCTATTCAAAAAATCTGAAGTATGATCTTTGTGGCATATAAGCCTCTATGTAATACAAGTCTAAAATGTTCTTTCTATACGAATCCCTAAGACATATGAACCTATGTGACATGCGAAGGCTAGATCAGAGAATAATGTTTGAATCTTATTGAGAACTCATAGTTGGTAACTTGTCGACATTTTTATAGGTTGATATGTGGCAGCTTGTGGGTAATATTATGGATATATTTATAATCAATGTTGTGAACAAATATACGGAGGCTTGACTTGGCACTTAGATCACTAGGCCAGTTTTATTTGGATTTCTCTTGTTGACAAAGATTCTATAAGGAAAGGGTTGTTGGGTTTCCCCCTTATGGTTTTTTCTCTACCCTCTAGCCTAACTTTCAATGTCTATTGTCTTTCTATGCACTTTGATCTCTATAATTAAATGTATAATTTCTTGATGAAATAATTGAAATAAGATAATACTAAATAAAAACATATATAAACAGTCACAAATAATTATCATGTTCATAAATTCTATCATGCATCCAAATTTCAACATGGAACTAGAGCTAAGGTGAAGGAAGGAAGCATGAACATTACAACTGGTTTGGATACTTTAAGACACCCTTGTAGAAATTCTCTCTCACCACCAAAGCTAAAGAAGGAAGCTTGTAGATCATTCTCTTGAATACATCATTCGCTCTCTCATTTTCTTGAAGCAACTCTCACTCACTTGTATCCTTTAATATATTCTTGTAGCAACTCTCTTTCTCACTTTCAAAAAATAGGACGAAGTTATAAGACCAAAATATGAAGTACCTAAATTATCATACCTACCTCGCCCTTTGAAGGACAAATGATTCCTTATATTTTTGTGGCCAAGTTTTATGATAAATCTCTATGACCAAGATGACATCTATGGAGCATAAGTCACTTGTAACTCACACAAAGTTCATAAGTTATTCTCACTACAAAAGCATTTGAATATTGTGATAGAGTCTTGAGGCTAATGTGAAATATGTGGGATCTTATAATTTGTGATCTATACCTTTGTTGGATGGAATATTCATTGTCATAGTATCCTAGTGATACAAAGCCTTTAGAGTTTATCCAAAGAAAATTCCTGGAGTGATACTATCTGTGGAAGGACCTGGATTTCCAAGGTAGAGGTTTTCTTGAAGACAAAAAGAAAATATTTTCTTAGATCCATTTGTGAACTGAATTGAAGAAGAAACTTTGCATCTAAGCTAGTTTGAAGGAGTTGAAGAGCATTCCTAACAATGACATTCAAATATGATATGAGTTCCCTATGTTATGTGAAGCAAAGTGTAATTTTAGTTTATTCAATATTAACCAATCTAAAGAAAGACCAGAGTTCCATCCTAAATCACAACTTTGTGATGAACATCTCAATTATTCTATGTCCATTCATATAGTTCAAGTATCTTATCTCTATAAATCAGGGTTCAAGTATTCAATGAAGAAAAAGGGATATCTAAGTTATTCCTTGTTGTAAACTATGAAATAATTCATCATCTATGGTATAAATAGTGAAAAACTCCAAGCCACATTGTTCAAGTGTATGGAAAATTGACTAAGTGACAATATCAGGTCTATCAGTGCTATCCAAAGTCCGAGAAAATGGTCTGAAGTGAATACAAAGATTGAGCCTCCTTTTTGTAATATCTTTGTGGACAATATATGTATAAATTATGTGATCCAAGCTAAATCTAGGAATCAAGAGAAAAGACATTTGTCTCTTTGAAGCAGTCTGAACAAATTGGGATTTGGCACTATATTCAAGGCAGAGAAGGAAAATAGGTAAGATTGAAATAATACTTCTTACACTCCTCAAAAGGTATGTATAAACTTTTGTTCTTATGTCTCAACAATAAGGCATAGATTTAAATTGTAAGTTCATTTCAAATTCTCTTGCAACTAATGAATACTAAATTCATAGAATGGTCTCAAAGATTTGTAATCTTAGAAATCTATGTCAATCATATTGCATGGAATGCTAGATCTTCTAGGTTATGAAGAAATATATTTTAGGAAATAATTATAAGCTAATTGTATTATTATAAGATATTATTGACATCTATTATTGGCCATATTGTATAAGAGGTCATGTTCTCTCTCTTTTGAGGATAAAACACATTCGATATGATAAGTGCCTGGATTATTCCTTGCACACAAAGAATTAATTTATGTGGTATCATTTAATTTAGATCATCAAAGAACAAATCAGGTATATAAGGCATGCAAATGACAATTCTAGGGTTTGTAGCTAACACTTGTAAAACTTATAAATCTGAAAGTTGGAAGGTTTTGGAGATTTTGGGATAATGAAGCATCTAGGGTTTGTAAAACCTATGTAAGGCACAAACAAGAAAAACTCTTAGGATGAAACCCTAGGGCTAATCGTTTTCGCTGAAATAAGAAACCATAAATTTTGCAACAAGAATATGACATCATGTTGAGGACAAGGATAATGAAGTTGCAAGATAAAATACAAGAAGTTCAAGAATAAGAGGGAGATGACTTTCGTCAAAAGATAATAATTATATATTTTCTTTCCTTGATTATAACTATATTTATTTCTCTACCTTTGATATTCTTCTATCTATGCACGTTGCTTAATTTTATTTATTATTTTGGCATTCCTAATAAATTTTGTAGGTCAACGATAAGAGATGACTAAAATTTGACAAGTAGATGGAACAATTGGAAGTACATAGCAAAGAATATTCTACATGAGGAGTAGGAAGTTTTAAATATGCATTAATTAAGTCAAAACTTAGCATTAGATGGCATCATGGAAGTAAGACTTGAGAAGGTTCTCCCAATAAAAGGAATAAGTTCACTTACCTCAGCTAGAAAGGTTACTTCTGATTCTTAAAGGACATGAAAAAGGAATATTATGATTAAATAATATCTTTCACTTTGGAATCAAATTGAATGATTAAGGAAGAACTCATGAATTAGATATATTGTCTCTAGAGAGTTGAAAGCAGAATTTGACATATCGATGGATACATTACTACTTACTTTGGAAGAAAATGAAGAGGAGATTATGATCAAAATCCTCCAAAAGGTGATTGGTTCTCTGATATATTTGATTCAAGGACAAATCTATTGGGTTGGAAATGTTGATGTTGAATACATATACTATTAATGGTTGGTTGTACTTGAGATTTGGAAAATCATGAAGCATGATCTGTTTCACTACAAAGGAAGACGATATGGAGGTCTATATAATCACCGTCGAAGTAGTTTGAATCCATAAAATGTTTGATGAACTATTTGATGCCATGTTGGATTCAATTGATTAAAGATATATGAATATTGTCATAGAACCAGGAAGTTTGAAGCACATTATGATTCATGACATGATGCTGAATGGAGTCGTGAAGATACAATATATCTCCTTTGAAAAACATGTAGCCAATACATTAATGAAGTCCTTTCCTCAAGGAAAGGATGAGAATTTTTTGGGACAAGCTTGGGATTGTGGATATATCCTCCCCATTTGAGAGGGAGTGAGGATGGACACCTTGTTCTCCATGTGTCATGTACTATGACCAGGACTTACAATCGTAATTCTAGTACATGAAGATAAATAGGGAAAATGGTGGATGGGATAAGCATCTTGGATAAACATTCTTGAGTCATGTATTGTGACTAAGACTATAAACCGTAATTCAAGTACATGGACTTGGTTAAAGAATGGTCTAGTGGACTAACCTTTTCTTGGGATTTGGAGGAAATGGTCCTATTGAGGACATACTTTGGTGAACCTAGGTGGAGTATGTGCCTCAGAGAGGTAGTGTGGTGTCCTAATGAATGCCTCTCAACATTGTGCTCTGATCTAGTGGAGAGATAGAGCTTATTTGTCATGGCCTTGGTATTTTGACAGTGTTGGTTATGATGATGCTACCATCATTGATGCTTATCAATATGGATCCTTTGTTATATGAATATTTCAATTTGAGATTATGTTGTTGAGTCATTACGAATACCTCCCTAGTTAAGAAGGAGTGTTAAAGTTGTAACTAGGTTTGGTCTTTATAAATATATTTTATATTTGATGTATTTTTATATTTTTTCAAAAGAAATTTATTTGTGTCATGTCCCATTTGGAAATTTATAAGAAAATTAAATTGAATTTAAAAAAAAAAAACATATTTTAGTGTCTCCAAGTTGACAAAGACAACCATCCAAAAGAAAAGTTGGTTGGCCCAAGGGACATGTCCTTTCACATAAATGAAAAAATATAAATAGAACCAATTCATCTTCACCAAAATAAAATTTTTGATCTGATTTGAGGCCAGGAAAATTTGCATCTCTTGAGGTATGGTCTAAGGCAACAAGTATACAAATTCTCTATGGAAAATCTGAAGTATGATCTTTGTGGCATACAAGTCTGAAATATGATCTCTATACGAATCTATGTGACATATGAACCTATGTGGCATGTGAAGGCTGGAGCAGAGAATAGAGTTTGCATTTGTTGAGAAGTGATAGTTAACACCTTGTTGGGATTTCGATAGACTGATATGTGGTAGCTTGTGGGAAATCTTATGGACATGTTTATGATAAATCTTGTGAACAAACATAACGAGCGATGACTTGGCACTTGGATGACTGGCCTAATTTGACTTGGTGATATAGGTGCATAGTCCGAGTACAAAATTTGATGAAGTTTGGATAAGAACTTACCAATGTGATGGGATGGTCACATGGTAATGCTAGGTCAATTTTTAAAAATGTTTTGTTAAGAAAGTTTGAATATTTAATTTGGGAGTGAGTTTGATTTTTTTTATAAATAGGTTGGACAATTTATTTTCTATGATAAATATAGTCTTCTGTTTCCCTTATTTTGTGGAGAAGGGGAAGTGATTCACATTTTTGTGACTCTTGGTTGTCATAGTCAGTTTATTTTTGGAAACAATAAGAAAAGAGTGTTTGGAAGTTCTTGGAAGGGCAGGAGAAGAGAGAGGTAGAGAAGAGAGGAACTCTTTGTTTATCTATGTAACTACGGTTTGGAAGGAAAAGCATGTCTGTACCTTCAAAAATGTGTGAAATAGAAGGTATTTATGTGTGAATGGTGTAATGAACAACAATTGGTTTATAAGTTGTGTGATTTTTAAATGAATTGACACCCTGTGATTACACTAAATCAATTTATGCTTTTGAACCATTATTATTTGTAGTTTTATTCCTTCTAATAGTGGTAATTTTGAGAGCCTGTAACTTTTTGAATCGATTTACATTAAGAATTTGTACATTGTGCTTTCAATCGTTGTGTGACTTGTCCATTTACCTTTCAGGGTTCTTGTTGTATCAGTTTTAAAGCACACAATGGAATGTTCCAATTGTGTTTTGGATATTGGATGCATGGTTTTTTTCTACAACTTGAGTGTTGGTACAACGAGGCAGAGTACCCTGTTTTTGGAACAATGTCAAATCCTTTTTTCCAGTTTTTTTATTTTTTGATTGGAAAATATGTTATAGCATTGCAAACTCCAGCGAAAAAAGGTATGAGAATCGTATATTGTGTTGAGGAGTCAGTCAGGGACGTGAAAATTGATATGGAACGAGTGAGTCTATTCATCTTCCCTGAAATCGTAGTTTAGAAATTTGATCGCACGCTACCAAATCATTTTGTAGTGACTACACAGTTAATTAGAAAATGGATGCTCCCAATCATTTCGTAGTGATTGTGATTTTTTTTCTTTGGAGGATTATGTTTCGGTTTGAAATCCCATTTTTTCCTACCTGTTGCACCAATTTCTGGTATCAGAGCTGAAAATATCGTTAGCTTGACAACTCTTAGAGGATGAATAGAAAGATTTTAAAGAAGACAATTCTACACAAAACTAGGTATGGCACAATTCTAATCTTAAAGCAGAGGATGTGATCAAGAATATGATTTTCCTATGATGTTGGTTTTGTGAAAAGATTGCAGAGTGGATTTTTATGAAAGAGAACAAAACATAGTAGAGGTGAAATTCAAAATTGTAGCAATACATATTGGGAAGCCTGTGAGCTAAATTGTTTTAATTTATAAGTCCAGTTATAGTTGAATTAATGATTACATAATGGAAATATGAAAGAAATGAAGCAATTAAAGTTCAAAGTTTGGAGCAGAAGAACAAAGGGAGTAGAATCAAATTTGAAAATCTAATTGAATTAACTTATTTTATTTTAATTCTTATTGAATTTGAAGATTTATTATTGCACGATGGAACTTTGAAGAAGATAGTTTATGGAAGAAAACCTACTTTAGGAGAAGTAGATCAAATTTTCTTTGAAAATAGATGTGAAAATAAGTGTTCTAAGTGTAAGGGGAATTGAAGGCTACAACATTAAAGGTAGAGTCATCAAGAGAAGCTACAACAATATCATATGTTCAAACAAAGATTTGGACAATAAGAAAAGAAAAAAGAGAGCTCTTGATGATAATGGAAAAGAACCTTGTAGCAGAGATGTAGGATAAGCAAAGTTCTCAAAGGAGAATAGTGAGTAGTTGAATGCAAAATCCTGAACAACAAAGAGTGTTCAGATGAAGATTCCAGAGAAAGGAGTTAGCATAAATATCAGCAGAAGACTAGGCATGGAAGAGCTTAGTATGGTATTTAGAAATAGGTTAATGGAGTCAACTTGTTATATCGACTTGAATGCAACTCCCAATGAACAAGGAGAAGCTCATAAAGGTAAGAAGACAGTGACTATTAATGGTCATAATAGAGGTTCGAAGGTAATCCATATGATATCAAAGTGTGTTGAATTTGATAGAGAAGTATCTAACGTCAAATTGCTGCTAGATATTTTGAGAGAACTACTATAGAAAGATGAGGGATACAGGGTTATAGATGGACTCTCTAGAAGAGAGTAAAATGGAATTTTTTGCAAGTGAAGCTGAAACATAGATCAAATGCTCAGTTGATGGAGAAACTCAAGGAGTTTGAACAAAGGTTAAATAATCATTTTGGGAGATAAATGGAGCAACAACAAAAAAGCACTTGACGAAGAGATTATTTGTGAACCAGAACAAGGATTAGTTCTTGCAGAGAGTGATGAAGAAAATTTTTATGAGAGACTAGTTGAGAGTCTCACAAATTATGATGAGGATGAAAATCAACATGAAGGAACAACAACTGAGATGTTGACAAAAGATAAAGGCCATATTTATTTTAATTTTAATCATTGGTATGTGAATACATGTGAAGGACAAAATATTGATTTTGTTCTCTACAAAGAAGAAGAAGAATCACTGAATACTGTTGGACAGGTTGAGAAGAAGATATAATTGTCTTGGAAAAATGGTCAAAGTGATGATATAGAGGAACAACCTGAGATTGAAGAGCACATGTGTAATAAGGAGAAGGTTGTTACAATGAAAGAAGAAATATCCAACAGTGATGAAGATTTGATGGGCAGTGTGGAAGTTTTAGTGCTGCGTGTGGGAGAGATGATGGAAGCAACAAAGGAGACTAAAAGGCTCATACTTTTTAAAACTAATAATTAGTTTGTGTATGCAAATAATGAAGATGTGAATGATAAAATGGAATTAATTAGAAATAATTCAATTAATAAAATATAAGAGCCATTGGGAGAGGACCTAAAAGATTGCAAAATAAGCACAAAAAACATTGCATCATAATTGAAAATTTTAGATGACTAGTTGGAGAATCTGAGAACGCTAGATTGCAACAACCCAAGAAAGGATGATATAGATTTTTCCATGAAGGAGATGCAACAAAAAATAAACAATAGTGATGGGAAGTTCTAACAAAAAATGCACATATTGGTGAAAATAGTTCCTAGCACATTGTTTTCTTGATGTGTCAATGGAGGACAACAACGAATTTCAATTAGGAAATAATGGTTTGTGCTAGCCAAAGGATGGTTGGATGTGGAAATAGAGAAAATAAGGAAGTTAATGTTGAAGAAGCCTCGGCAGAAGAGGTATGCAAGGCAAAGGAGAATAAATGACATCATATTGTAGGTTATAGAGCAAGTTTTCATCAACAAAGAAGGACGAAGGCTACAACGTAAAATATGGAAACCTAGAAGGATGAAGAAGAAAATAGTAGAGCAATGACATGACAAGAAGAGGGATCAGATACAACATAAAGTTTGGTATCAAGGAAGATTCAATTTATTAACACATGGTCAAGAGACCATGAATCTTTTTCACCTTGGGATTCTGATGCAGGTGCATAGGTTAAGCACAAAATTTGATGAAGTCTAGACAAGAGCTTGCTAATGTGATGGTATGGTCCCATGGTAATGCTAGGGAAACAATTTTTGTTTTGTTAAGAAAGTTTGAATATTTAATTTGGGAGTGAGTTTTATTTTTTTTAGAAATAAGTTGGTGAAGTTATTTTCTATTGTAAATATAGTTTTCAATTTCCCTTATTTTGTGGAGAATGGGAAGTGATTCACATTTTTGTGACTCTTGGTTGTCATATTCAATTTATTTTGGGAAATAATAGGAAAAGAGTGTTTGGAAGTTCCTAGAAGGGAAGGATAAGAGAGAGGGAGAGAAGAGAGGAGCTCGTTGTTCCTCTATGTAACTATATTTTGGAAGGAAAAGTACGCCCATACCTTCAAACCAGTTTGAACTGAAAGGTATTTTTGTGTGAATAGCATAATGAATAATAGTAGGTTGTAAGTGTTGGGAATAATAATGAGAAGGGGGTCGGGGGGGTGAATCAGTATTATCAAATCAATAACTTTTTCATGTCACAATCAGATTTATATACTCTACTTCAGTGAGGGGAACTCGTGCGTGCACGCTATCATTCTTAAGGCAACCAACGTATATCCAATGAACTTATGATTCAATTAATTCATCATATGTTGATATTTAATCACTGCATTAGTGCTTTATTAACCATTAAATAGTAACCATGTGCAGTAACAACAGAATAACCTATCACACATAACCAACACACATGAACACCAAGATTTAAGGTGGAAACCCAATGTGGGATAAAAACCACCTACTGTTGTCTTCTTTGTCTTATTTTAATATAAGAAAAACCTGTTTACAATCTTATACTAGTGCAGATTCATACCAGTACACAAGAACCCACCTGTAGAAGGCTAAAACCTTCTCTCATTCTCCAGCTTCTACTGGAAGGGAGCTACAACCCCTAGCTCTTGTACTAGCCAATATGTTTACCAATACATAGGCACCGGTCTACATAAGGCTCCAACCTTCACTCATTTTCCAGTAGCTACTAGAAGGGAGATCCACCCCCCTGGCTCTTGTACTGGCTGATATGTTTACCAGTACGTAGGCGCCGACCTACAGAAGGCTACTACCTTTACTCTTCCTCCAGGGACCACATTTCATAAATTTTTAGAATGGATACTCCTGGTACACAACAACATAATATGAAGGTGTAACATCCCTCCCTTAATACTAAATAATAAATAGTAAGAACTAATAAAAACTTAACTTCGGGACGAAGTTCCTTAAAGTGGGAGAGTATGTAACATCCCTCCCTTAATAATAAATAATAAATAATAGAACTAATAAAAATAATACAAAAATAATAATTTAATAAAAAAAATAATAATAATGATAAAAATAAACCCTAATAAATATAAATAATAAAATAATACAAAATAATAAGTATAATAAAATAATGAATAATAATAAATAAATCATAATAAAATAATAAATAAAAAAATGATAAGTAATAAAAATAAAATAGTAATAACCAAAATAACAAATAATAATAAAATAAAAAAAATAGTAATAACCATAATAAAAGAAGGAAATTATAATAAAAAATAGCTCTACCAAATATCTTATTGCAAGGAACAAAAATGTATATTAAACCCAAACAAAATCATGGTTGAAAGTCCTAATACCATGATTGATATAATTTTTGTAGATAATTAAGAAAAACTAAATAATATAGCTTTTGATGGAGTTGTATCTTGTTCATCTCTTCCTAATAGTGAAAGATTATATTGTTATAGATAAGAATTAAAATAACACACAGAAAACAGAAAATGATTTGCAAGTTGCAAGTTGATGAACACTTTTGGAGCAGGGAAAAATCCAGTTTAAATTTGAAGCAGGGAAGCAGTTAAATTTGAAACTGAAATGACATATATAGCATATATCTTTAAGGTTCCATGTTCTTCAATCAAGTGGGACTAAAGTCCAAACTCAAGGAAATATTGCAAGGGAAAAGTCCAAAGAAACATTCTATAACAATCGCTTAACTTTAAACCCAAAGTTGAAGGGAAAAGGAATTAGGGAGATACAAAAGATGGAAAATGTAGAGTCTTGACCAAGAAAGCAATATCAAGACTTCATCTACAGTTCATGCAATTTTCAATCACTTTCAATCAGTATTGCTTGCTTTATTTTATTGTTCACAACAAATCATTCATGTACTTTGTAGATTTTTTTTTTTAATTTTTTTTTTCTCTTTTTATATTTTGTCCCATGCGGATGTTGTCGATTTTATGTCCAGTTCTTAATTTGCTCTATTATACTTGAGAATTAGCCTATGAGGATTGAGGGTCAGGACAGCAGGGGTCAGTCTGTTTCCAACAACCAAAAGAAGACGCGTGGCTTCAGGAGTGGTAGAAAGTTAGAATTTGGAAGATATTTTTCTTGAAATAAGCCTATTTACTATCTTGGCACTGGAATTATCATTTTTGGATGTACTTTTGCAAAAGGATGCCTGAAGAGATTGGCGGTATTTTTGTATATGTACTATTAGATTGTGTTAGATAAAATTTAGAAACAATCTAGAAAGGAAATATCAGCCAGAGTAGGGTTGGGTCAAACCCTAGCTTTTAGGATTTTACCAATTCTGATTATTCTTTTTGTAGTTTAATTTCCAGAATTAATAAATACTTTAAATCAGCTGACAAACATTAATTTCCAAAATAAGTTCAATTCTGACTCTAAATTTGGCTTCAAAAAAAAAATTTGGCTAGCTTTTTAGTGGATTTTTGCCCTTTTTGCCTTTTAATTTTGTTAACTAAAATAATAAAGTGTGTTCCCTATGGTGCATTGGCGAAGAATTTGGAGATTTTTGATTGAAAGTAGGCTTAGCCTGGAAGCCTTAAATCTATATTTTCTATTATAACCATTGGATTGCTGACAGGGAGATAAGACTTCTTTTGTAATTTACCATTTCGTGATTTTGAATCAATAATGCACAAAATTCAGCAACAAATCCTGGTTGGCAATCATATATCTGAAGTTTAATTTCAGCCTTAGGCCATTCTAAGAGCTCTGTGCGTAGCATTTTGTACAGAGTCCTTTTTCCGAATAGGTAATGGGCAGTTACAAATCAGGCAATATCACGTGGCACATGCATAATGATTCATTTGTCTTGACTAAATCCATGGTCTATGTAGTTGTGTAACTCTCACCATTGGCCAGATTCCACGACCGCAATCAAAGCAGAATCAATCTCTTTCTTTCTTTTTAATTTCAGGCTGATGGGATGACTACCATTCTCCTCTGCCTTTAAAAGGAGGTCATGCATCAATGAATCATATCACCACTTTCAGAGCTTCTGTCTTGTCCCTGCCTGTCCATGTCTCTTCAGTCTTCTCATGGTCTTGGCCTTGTGAAGCCAATATCTTATTTGGGTTTTGTGTGTTCTGTTCGTTATTCTCTGCAGAAGTGAGCCCAGATATAGATGTCATAATATTTTTAGCTGTAGTTGTTGGGAGAAAAATATACACTAGTCTCAGCAGTATCACAAGCAAATAGATATGGACGTAGTTTATGCATTAATTACGGCTGAGACTGATGAAGGATCTCCCTGTAGTGAGACTGCAATGGATATCAGCCTGAAGGAGCTGTAATTCAAGCTTGCAGAATTTGCCAGAGTGAGAGATTGGGATCAGTTTCACAGTCCTCGAAATCTGCTTCTATCTGCTTCTGGCACTTGTATGATATATAAGTATCAGAAACAAGGTCTGCATGATTGCATCCAGATATATGATTTGTTTGTTGCAGGATTTTTATTTGTATTCTGATGTTTGTTAGCACAATCATATTTTAGATGATTTTTGTTCATTAATTTTGGTTTTTAGGTATGAGTATTTTATACTAGCCTTTTCAGTGTCATTGAAATGCTAAGCATCCTTGTAACCCAGTCAATGGTCTTGAATATTTTACAGTGCTATTGAGAACAGGTTCTGTATGATTTGATGTATCTTTAGAGAGAAAGTTGTGTAACGAAGTGAACAGTAAAATCCATCTTGGAATAAGTGCTGCAAGGTTCCTCAGTTTTTATCCAATCCGGCTCCAAAATCACCTTTTAGTAATTAAACTACTTCTGCGGATCTAGTACCGCTTGCTTTTTCAGAATTTTGGACATCGGAGGTGCGGCTGTTAACTTTTACAAGTTGTGTTGATATGCCCCTCACGTTTGAAGCCTTCCTTGGATCTGTCGAGTTTGTTTTTAGCCATCCATGTACCCTTTGCACATATTGCCTCTTATTTAGAGTCTGGCAGGTTTTTATCTCTTTTCATTTTCCATGATTGTGGACTTTTAACAGATTTTATGATATGAAGTGCATCATTCATGGCTGAGCATGATCCTCAGAGAGAAAAGCTCTTTAATCTGCGTGTTTGTCTAAGGAACACATGAAACTTGTGTCTCTGGTATTGTCAAATGTCACTTAGCCCGCATACTGATGTTTACAACGTAATCTTCTCCCCACACTGAAAACTCGACGAAGTTATGGAGAAATTTGACACTTTATTCTACTCCCCAGATTGAAGATTTGATATGTATTGTTATTTGTGTAGGTCGAAACGATTTATGAGTTAAAATTTGCATTACATATTTATTTTAATTCAAAGCGTTGGTCCAGAGGTTTTATTAAGAGTTGCTCAGAACGTATATACACCAGAATTGCAACAGATGATAATATATCGATTACTCAGAGAGATTTCCAATTAGTTCAAGAAATCTCCATTGTTCATTTGACACCTTACTTGGTTTACAGGACCTCTTCACTCAGAATCGAAATAAAAATCAAAACAGAAAGTTATTTGCAACTTCTTTGATGACAGGAATCTTAATCCTTTTTGCCTTCGATTACTTCTAAATGTTGGATTGGTGTCACGGGTGATCAAAGTAGGGAAAATTTTCAAAATCCAAATTTACTAGTAATTGATAGACTGAGATGTCTTCTAAACTTATAGTGATTGATTTACTTTCTGAACGAATTTGGCAAGATCATGAAATTGGACGAAAAATCATTTCGGGAAGCTTTTTCTATTAGTTGGAGTTCCTTTTTTCTTTCTAGAGTTTGCTTCCATTTTTCTATTTTGCTTTTCATATGACTTCCCTATTTTGAATTTTGTCGTGTCAAGTATCCACAACGATAAAATGATACACCAAAAAAAAAAAAAATATGTTAACAAATGAATAAATATTGAAACTTCCAATTTGGATTGACATATCACAAAGTATCTTTTTTCTCATCCATAGTTGATAAACTCAATTGACAATTTATGATTTTTCTTAATCAAAGAATATATTTCTGCCAAATTGTAACATATTTTCCAAAGTATATACTGGTATTATTAAGAAATAAATTCTATGATATCAGAATTCAAAGCACCGAGATCTTAATATCTGCCTGGCTGGCTTGTTTATCTTATATTTTCTTCTGTCATGAAATTTCATGTTCAATTCGTGAAGCTTCACATTATGGTGCAATTTTGAGTGCTTTGTGTTGTTTAGGATGTTAATTATTGCTGCCTTGGCTGAATTATGTGAGACCCTCCTTGAGTTAATGCTTCCAATTCTGACATGAATTGTATAGTTCAAGATATGCATGATGGAACATACTAATTTAACTTCTGCAGTAAGACCAACCTAGTGGGCTAATCATAGAAGATAGACCGTGTAATTTGTTTGTGCTATACCGAATTCCAATATTGGAGACCAACCAGATGGAGATATCCCAAACCAACAAATAGATAATTTACAAGTTCTGGGACGCTTATTTTTACTACCATGTATGATCCCAAACTTCTTATTGCCATAATATGAGTTACAGAGACAAAAGCCTTATTGAGTATTGAGTGAAAAAAAAGAGTAGATAGAAATCAGGCATTGCAATATTCTCCCAATCAGGCACTGCAACATTCTCCCAATCAGGCACTGCAACATTCTCCTAGTATAGTGGCCAGTGGGAGGACCTGTGATGCATTTTGAATCACCTCTTTAATACATAATAGGTGTAGTTATCAACTTATCACCATGAAACATAGCACAGTTTCTACACTGTACTAGAAATTAGAATCGATTTTAATTCTTCTTGTATATAGTCAAGAGACATATGCTGATATGTGATGAAAGAGGAAAAAAAAAAATCTACAAAGTACATGAATGATTTGTTGTGAACAATAAAATAAAGCAAGCAATACTGATTGAAAGTGATTGAAAATTGCATGAACTGCAGATGAAGTCTTGATATTGCTTTCTTGGTCAAGAGTCTACATTTTCCATCTTTTGTATCTCCCTAATTCCTTTTCCCTTCAACCTTGGGTTTAAAGTTAAGCGATTGTTATAGAATGTTTCTTTGGACTTTTCCCTTGCAATATTTCCTTGAGTATGGACTTTAGTCCCACTTGATTGAAGAACATGGAACCTTAAAGATATACGCTATATATGTCATTTCAGTTTCAAACTTAACTGCTTCCCTACTTCAAATTTAAACTGGATTTTTCCCTGCTCCAAAAGTGTTCATCAACTTGCAACTTGCAAATCATTTTCTGTTTTCTGTGTGTTATTTTAATTCTTAGCTATAACAATATAATATTTCACTATTAGGAAGAGTTGAACAAGATACAACTCCATCAGAAGCTATATTATTTAGTTTTTCTTAATTATCTACAAAAATCATATCAATCATGGTATTAGGATTTTCAACCATGATTTTGTTTGGGTTTAATATACATTTTTGTTCCTTGCAATAAGATATTTGGTAGAGCTATTTTTCATTTCATGTAACATATTTCATTTGAGAAGTCTCATTGTTTCTTTTGAATATAGCTACGTTGGAAATAGAGTGTTACATAGATTTCTGTTTGGCAGAGGCCTAGAATCTACAAGTGTTTCATGAAGCTTGATAGGTCTAACTGTAAATCCTTTAGCCATTGAAAATATGCAGAGCATTAAACATAGAGATTTTTTTATTTTTTTATTTAACAAGTCTTAGCTGCACCCTATAACCTTCATGCTCCCTGAAAAATCTCTGCACTCCGAAAACAATTCACTGTACTCCCACAACAATTCTTATTGCTACTAAACTTACAGCTTATTATCTACAATTATTGCTACGATTATCGGTTATAGCTTGTTGATGATAAGTGTTATCTGTTGAAGTTGAAAAATTATATAATCATCAGACATCCACTCTTCGGAGACATCCAATAAAATTGAAACTTATGGTTGTTCATTTCGCGGATTGCTATAAGTTATCTCTGCTAGATAATTGATCATGTGTGATCATGTGTTGATGCTTTAAGGATTATCATTAATCCACTGCAAGAATCCATGTTTTAACTAAATTGCTGAACCTGGCAAACGAGAACTGAGGAGACTCTCTCCTTGCTGACAACGGACTATAATGTGTACACTCCATAGATTGTCTTGCCATTCTTCATATTTTCGAAAACTAGCATCATTCAGGAGGAAACTTGTAAGTGTATATTGCAAGATTGTAGGTGTCTAAATGTTTCAAACCACCAATAGGTCACAAATATCTGAATGGTTAAAATCTCAATATGAGGTTGATCAGTATGGACAGATTCTCAACAAGCTCACAATTTTCTATCTTAGGCAGGAAATTTTACGCCTAATTGTATTGTAATTTAAGGGAATTGAAATGGTGTTGCCTTCGCGGGTGCGTTTGCAGGCAGACCATATAATTAATAAAATGATTATTTTTTTGGGGAGGCATGACCTTCCCCGTCATCCGATCCGGTTCTGGGTCGGGTGGCAGTGTCTTTTCTTTATGGTGTGGAATATTTTTATGCTTGATTCATAAATTTTACAACTAAACATCAATACAACTTTTATAATGTGACATGAAAATAGTAACTGAATGTGAGGAAAATGTCACTTTAGTTTTACTTTGCTTGCTCATACGACTTTGTTCAAAGCATATAATAAATCATCCAATAGTACTAGTTTTTCTTCATAAAAAGGTTTACGTGGGTTATCCAGAAAGATTCACTATGTAATTATGTTGTCCAGTCATGAAGACTATTCATGACCAGTTTCTTCATGGGCCTTAACTGGTTAAAAGACATCCACTTTGTAGATAATATACTTTCCACAGGATTAATGCTAATCTTGTACTAGGAAAAAGATTCTTTAGTCACGAGACTCGGAGCACTTCTTCGACTTTTGGTGGATATTGAACCACATCTGCGTGATTGATAGAATCTAGATCATTAGTACTCCTTATCTTGCATTCAACGATCATTTAAAAGGTGAATTAGTGGATGGATTGGATCATCTAGTGACTCACATCACATTGCATTTTTTCTTTAATTAGCTATCCAATTTGGTATCTAAGGACGAATACATTCTTAGCAATAAGCTAAGACAATCGGATTTATTCCTATCATACTATGATGGTATGGTTAATGCATTGGATGCATGTTGAGATGTGATGATTCACAGGACTCCACAATTACGCCAAGAGGGCCGGTTTATATGATGATCTCATGCGAGCCCATACGCACGAGGGAGAATAAGTAACACCATATGGGCCGGGGATAAAAACTCAATCAACACTACATATGCCAGTGGTTCCTTTGTCTTGTGTATAGCTCTTGATGGATAGCTCTTGAAGAGCTAGGGGACCATCTTGAGAAGGCCAAGTGCCTGATGTTCCAGGCTTGGTGCCTGATGATTCCAGGCTTGGTGCCTGATGATTCTAGGCTTGGTGCCAGATGTTCCAGGCTTGGTGCTTGATGATTCGGCTTTGGGCCTGATGTACCAGAGCTTGGTTGCTGATGTCCAGGCTAGTGCCTGTTATTGGATTGGGATCCGAGTCTGGAAGGATTAAAGGACTTTTGTGTACCTTACGGTTGCGCCTTTAGTAGTTGTGGAGGAGTGGGCCCCTGCCGAGATGCCTGGGTTCTGGTTACCGGATCGGATGCTGCTTGCGCCAGATGAGGTCTGAGTCAGGCGCTAACGTGCCTTGGGGCCAGGCCTCGATAGGATTACAGACCGGAGTCTAGCTTCAGCCTGGTGCCGGAAAGTGGTAATAAAGGACAGAGCTTCTTGAGATTTTCCCAGAGTGTTGGGAGACTTTTGATGCCTGCTGGTTATACTAGATTCAGCAGAAGGTGTTCGGCAACATGAGAATAAATAATAATAATTAATTATAAAAATTAACTTCGGGATGAGTTCCTAAAGTGGGAGTATGTAACTGCCCTCTCCTTAATAATAAATGATAATATTAATAAGAACAATAATATACAAAAATAATATTATAATAAAAAATAATATATGATATAAATAATCCAACTTAAATTAAATAATAAATAAGTAATAACTTATAAAAATATTCAAAATTATAAGTACTATAATATAGATGATTAATAATAAATAAATCAAATAAGAAATAAAAATAAATAAAAATTGATAAGTAATAAAAATAAAAATAGTAATAACCAAAATAACAAATAATAATAAAAAATAAAAAAATAGTAATAACCATAATAAAAGAAGGAAATTATCAAAACAATTAGCATGCCGACACATGGAGGGTGGGCATGTAGCATGCAGACACATGGAGGGTGTGCATGTGGTTTCCCTTCCAATATTTTGTTCTATTTAATGAATGATGAGGAGGATGGGAGGGGTTCGATCATTCTGAGGTTCTATCTTTCATTCTCTTGGAAGAATGGTATACTAAGACTTAGGAATACTGGCAGTAGTCGTTGATTGAGGGCTCGGGGGTGGCCAGTTGTAGCAGAATCCTGCACAATTGAGCCTACGGTTGGGAGGAGAGTCGTCCCCAAATCTTTGTGGTCACTTCACAGCCAGAAAGTACAGGTATAATTTAATTGAAAGAATTGTTTTCCTTTTGACAGTAATTTTAGTTTTACTTGTGCTGTTACATATGGTATCAGAGCGGGTTTAATCGTTAGGGCCTATGGGCATCCGAAATTATACTTGTTGGAAATTTTAACCTGACTTGTTGAGTTTATCAGACGTTTCCATTTTCTTCCCTCGTCTAGATGAGTTTATCGGACGTGTCTTTCTTGTTCTTGGGCCATCTGTCATAATTGCAAGAAGTGAGAAATCCTATTTCCTGTTAGTTATTCAGATGCGGATATTTTATGTTATTGTATTAGATCGCTCATTAGATGTTCTCAACTATTCTAATTTCTTGTTTACAGCTTGATACAAGAGTTGGTCGAAAGTTTTTCTAACTGCTCAGCATATAAATCTGTAGAAAAGATGGTCATTTTTAACTAACCACTTACTTCCTGTTGATGTTACATACTCTCCCACTTTAAGGAACTTCGTCCCGAAGTTAAGTTTTTATTATTAATTATTATTTTTTTTTCTTCATGTTGCCAACACCCTCTGTTGAACTAGTATAACAGTCCTCGAAATCTGCTTCTATCTGCTTCTGGCACTTGTATGATATATAAGTATCAGAAACAATGTCTGCATGATTGCATCCAGATATATGATTTGTTTGTTGCAGGATTTTTCTTTGTATTCTAATGTTTGTTAGCACAATCATATTTTAGATGATTTTTGTTCATTAATTTTGGTTTTTAGGTATGAGTATATTATACTAGCCTTTACAGTGTCATTGAAATGCTAAGCATCCTTGTAACCCAGTCAATGGTCTTGAATATTTTACAGTGCTATTGAGAACAGGTTCTGTATGATTTGATGTATCTTTAGAGAGAAAGTTGTGTAAAGAAGTGAACAGTAAAAGCCATCTTTGAATAAGTGCTACAAGGTTCCTCATTTTTTATCCAATTCGGCTCCAAAATCACCTTTTAGCAATTAAACTACTTCTGCGGATCTAGTACCGCTTGCTTTTTCAGAATTTTGGACATCAGAGGTGCGGTTGTTCCCTTTTACAAGTTATGTTGATATGCCCCTCACGTTTGAAGCCTTCCTTTGATCTGTCGAGTTTGTTTGTAGCCATCGATGTACCCTTTGCACATATTGCCTCTTATTTAGAGTCTGGCAGGCTTTTATCTCTTTTCATTTTCCATGATTGTGGACTTTTAACAGGTTTTATGATATGAAGTGCATCATTCATGGCTGAGCATGACCCTCAGAGAGAAAAGCTCATTAATCTGCGTGTTTGTCTAAGGAAGACACGAAACTTGTGTCTCTGGTATTGTCAGATGTCACTTAGCCCGCATACTGATGTTTACAACGTAATCTTCTCCCCACACTGAAAACTCGACGAAGTTATGGAGAAATTTGACACTTTATTCTACTCCCTAGATTGAAGATTTGATATGTACTGTTATTTGTGTAGGTCAAAACGATTTATGAGTTAAAATTTGCATTACATATTTATTTTAATTCAAAGCGTTGGTCCAAAGGTTTTATTAAGAGTTGCTCAGAACGTATATACACCAGAATTGCAACAGATGATAATATATCGATTACTCGGAGAGATTTCCAATTAGTTCAAGAAATCTCCATTGTTCATTTGAGACCTTACTTGGTTTGCAGGACCTCTTCACTCAGAATCGAAATAAAAATCAAAACAGAAAGTTATTTGCAACTTCTTTGATGACAGGAATCTTAATCCTGCCCCAGGTACTTCTAAATGTAGGATTGGGTGTCCATGGTGCTCAAGTTGGGTAAAATTTTCAAATCAATTTTTACTATGTAATTGAATATGACTGATGGATGTCTTCTAAAACTATACAAGTGATTGATTTACATTTTATGAACGAATTGGCATCATGAAATTGGCCACGAAATATCATCGGGAAGGCTTAATTATTAGTTAAGGAGTTCCTTTTTAGCTTCTAGGATTTGTTTTCCATTTTTCTATTATTGATTTTACGTATGACTTCCCTTATTTTGGGAAATTTTGTCCGTGTCAAAGATTATCCACAACATCAAAATGAATACACCCCAAAAAAAAAAAAAAATGTTACATGAATAATATTGGAACTTCCATTATGAAGTTAGAGACATATCACAAAGTATTTTTTTTCTCATCCATAGTTGATAAACTCAATTGACAATTTATGATTTTTATTAATCAAAGAATATAATTCTACCAAATTGTAACATATTTTCCAAAGTATACACTGGTATTATTAAGAAATAAATTCTATGATATCAAAATTCAAAGCACTGAGATCTTAATATCTACCTGGCTGGCTTGTTTATCTTATATTTTCTTCTGTCATGAAATTTCATGTTCAATTCATGAAGCTTCACATTATGGTGCAGTTTTGAGTGCTTTGTGTTGTTTAGGCTGTTAATTATTGCTGCCTTGGCTGAACTATGTGAGACCCTCCTTGAGTTAATGCTTCCAATTCTGACATGAATTGTATAGTTCAAGATATGCATGATGGAACATACTAATTTAACTTCTGCAGTAAGACCAACCTAGTGGGCTAATCATAGAAGATAGACCGTGTAATTTGTTTGTGCTATACTGAATTCCGATATTGGAGACCAACCAGATGGAGATATCCCAAACCAACAAATAGATAATTTACAAGTTCTGGGATGCTTATTTTTACTACCATGTATGATCCCAAACTTCTTATTGCCATAATATGAGTTACAGAGGCAAAATCCTTATTGAGTATTGAGTGAAAAAAAAGAGTAGATAGAAATCAGGCACTACAACATTCTCCCAATCAGGCACTGCAACATTCTCCTAGTATAGTGGCCAGTGGGAGGACCTGTGATGCGTTTTGAATCACCTCTTTAATACATAATAGGTGTATTTATCAACTTATCACTATGAAAAATAGCACAGTTTCTACGCTGTACTAGAAATTAGAATCGATTTTAATTCTTCTTGTATATAGTCAAGAGACATATGCTGATATGTAATGAAAGAGGAAAAAAAAAAATCTACAAAGTACATGAATGATTTGTTGTGAACAATAAAATAAAGCAAGCAATACTGATTGAAAGTGATTGAAAATTGCACGAAATGCAGATGAAGTCTTGATATTGCTTTCTTGGTCAAGACTCTACATTTTCCATCTTTTGTATCTCCCTAATTCCTTTTCCCTTCAACTTTGGGTTTAAAGTTAAGCGATTGTTATAGAATGTTTCTTTGGACTTTTCCCTTGCAATATTTCCTTGAGTTTGGACTTTAGTCCCACTTGATTGAAGAACATGGAACCTTAAAGATATACGCTATATATGTCATTTCAGTTTCAAATTTAACTGCTTCCCTGCTTCAAATTTAAATTGGATTTTTCCCTGCTCCAAAAGTGTTCATCAACTTGCAACTTGCAAATCATTTTCTGTTTTCTGTGTGTTATTTTAATTCTTAGCTATAACAATATAATATTTCACTATTAGGAAGAGATGAACAAGATACAACTCCATCAGAAGCTATATTATTTAGTTTTTCTTAATTGTCTACAAAAATTATATCAAACATGGTATTATGATTTTTAGCCATGATTTTGTTTGGGTTTAATATATATTTTTGTTCCTTGCAATAAGATATTTGGTAGAGCTATTTTTCATTTCATGTAACATATTTCATTTGTGAAGTCTCATTGTTTCTTTTGAATATAGCTATGTTGGAAATAGAGTGTTACATAGATTTCTGTTTGGCAGAGGCCTAGAATCTACAAGTGTTTCATGAAGCTTGATATGTCTAACTATAAATCCTTTAGCCATTGAAAATATGCAGAGCATTAAAAATAGAGATTTATTGATTTTTTTATTTAACTGGTCTTAGCTGCACCCTATGGCCTTCATACTCCCTGAACAATATCTGCACTCCGAAAACGATTCACTGTACTCCCACAACAATTCTTATTGCTACTAAACTTACAGCTTATTATCTACAATTATTGCTACAATTATCTATTACAGCTTGTTGATGATAAGTGTTATCTGTTGAAACTTATGGTTGGTCATTTGGCGGATTGCTATAACTTATCTCTGCTAGATAATTGATGATATTAATGTACTAAATGGTTGATGCTTTAAGGATTATCATTAATCCACTGCAAGATTCCATGTTTTGATATTTTGATATTTTGACAAACGAGGACTGAGGAGACTCTCTCCTTACTGACAATGGAATATAATGTGTACACTCCATAGATTGTCCTGCCATTCTTCATATTTTCGAAAACTAGCATCATTCGGGAGGAAAT